>JAHHZJ010002539.1:0-40070 GCA_021437245.1 Aegilops speltoides
TATGCTATGCTTATGATTGTCTTGTCCATCACATCATTCTCCTAATGATGTGATCTCGTTATCAATGACATCCAATGTCCATAGTCGAAACCATGACTATCTATTGATCACAACGAGCTAGTCAACTAGAGGCTCACTAGGGACTCATTGGGTCTAAGTGTTCACACGTATTACGATTTCCGGATAATACTGCTTATAGCATGAACAAAAGACAATTATCATGAACATTGAAATATAATAATCCTTTTATTATTGCCTCTAGGGCATATTTCCAACAGTCTCCCACTTGCACTAGAGTCACCAATCTAGTTACATTGTGATGAATCGAACACCCATAGAGTTCTGGTGTTGATCATGTTTTGCACGCGAGAGAGGTTTAGTCAACGGATCTGCGACATTCAGATCCGTGTGCACTTTGCAAATCTCTATGTCTCCATCTTGAACATTTTCACGGATGGAGTTGAAACGACGCTTGATGTGCCTGGTCTTCTTGTGAAACCTGGGCTCCTTGGCAAGGGCAATAGCTGATCGGCCCCGACGCATTGGGTATGACTCCTAGGTCGGTGATGAACTCCTTCATCCAAATCGCTTCATGCGCTGCCTCCGAGGCTGCCATGTACTCCGCTTCACACGTAGATCCCGCCACGACGCTTTGCTTGCAGCTGCACCAGCCATCGCTCCACCATTCAACATATACACGATCCGGTTTGTGACTTAGAGTCATCAGATCTGAGTCGAAGCTAGCGCCGACGTAACCCTTACGACGAGCTCTTCGTCTCCTCCATAAACGCGAAACATGTCCTTTGTCCTTCTCGGTACTTCAGGATATTCTTGACCGTTGTCCGGTGTTCCTTGCGGGGTTACTTTGGTATCTTGCAACCAAACTTACGGCAAGGTTTACATCGGTGCAGTACACAAGATGCATACATAATAGATCCTATGGCTGAAGCATAGGGATGACACTCATCTCTTCTTTATCTTTTGTCGTGGTGGGTGATCGAGCCGAGCTCAATCTCACACCTTGTAACATAGGCAAGAACCCTTCTTGGACTGATCCATTTTGAACCTCTTCAAAATCTTATCAAGGTATGTGCTTTGTGAAAGACCTATGAGGCGCCTCGATCTATCTCTATAGATCTTGATGCCTAATATATAAGCAGCTTCTCCAAGGTCCTTCATTGAAAAACACTTGTTCAAGTAGGCCTTAATGCTGTCCAGAGTTTCAGTATCATTTCCCATCAAGAGTATGTCATCTACATATAATAGGAGAAATGCTCTGAGCTCCCACTCACTTTCTTGTAAACGAGGCTTCTCCATAAGTGCATAAACCCAAATGCTTTGATCATCTCATCAAAGCGAATGTTCCAACTCGAGATGCTTGCACCAGTCCATAAATGGATCATTGGAGCTTGCATACTTTGTTAGCGTTCGAGGATCGACAAAACCTTCCGGCTGCATCATATACAGCTCTTCCTTAAGATGTCCGTTAAGGAATGCCGTTTTGACGTCCATCTGCCATATCTCATAATCATAGTATGCGGCAATTGCTAACATGATTCGGACGGACTTAAGCTTCGCTACAGGAGAGAATGTCTCGTCGTAGTCAATCCCTTGAACTTGTCGATAACCCTTAGCGACAAGTCGAGCTTTATAGATGGTAAATTACCATCCGCGTCCGTCTTCTTCTTAAAAATCCATTTGTTTTCTATCGCTCGCCGATCATCGGGCAAGTCTGTCAAAGTCCATACTTTGTTTTCATACATGGATTCTATCTCGGATTTCATGGCTCCAAGCCATTTGTTGGAATCCGGCCCGCCATTGCTTCTTCATAGTTCAAGGTTCATCGTTGTCTAGCAACATGATTTCCATGACAGGTTGCCGTACCACTCACAGTGCGGAACGTGTCCTCGTGGACCTTCAAGTTCAAGAGTAACTTGATCCGAAGTACCTTGATCATCATCAACGTTTTCCTCTTGAGTTGGTGTGGGCATCACAGAACGGTTTCTGTCTTTGCACCACTTTCCGCTCGAGAGGTAGTACTTCATCGAGCTCTACTTTCCTCCCACTTACTTCTTTCGAGAGAAACTCTTTCTCGAAAGCATCCGTTCTTGGCAACAAAGATCTTGCCTTCGGATCTTAAGTAGAAGGTATACCCGACAGTTTCCTTAGGGTATCCTATGAATACGCATTTTTCGACTTGGGTTCGAGCTTTTCGGGTTGAATTTTCTTGACATAAGCATCGCATCCCCAAACTTTTAGAAACGATACTTAGGTTTCTTCCCAAACCATAATTCATACGGTGTCGCCTCAACGGATTTAGACGGTGCCCTATTTAAAGTGAATGTAGCTGTCTCTAGAGCGTATCCCCAAAATGATAGCGGTAAATCGGTAAGAGACATCATAGACCGCACCATATCCAATAGTGTGCGACATGACGCTCGACACACCGTTTATTTGAGGTGTTCCAGCGGCGTGAGTTGTGAAACGATTCCACATTTTCTTAAGTGTGTACCAAATTCGTGACTTAAGTATTCTCCCCACGATCGATCGTAGGAACTTTATCTTACGGTCACGTTGATTCTCTACCTCACTCTGAAATTCCTTGAACTTTTCAAAGGTCTCAGACTTGTGTTTCATTAAGTAGACATACCTATATCTACTCAAGTCATCGGTGAGAGTGAGAACATAACGATATCCTCCATGAGCCTCAACGCCATTGGACCGCATACATCGGTATGTATGATTTCCAACAAGTTGGTTGCTCGCTCCATTGTTCCGGAGAACGGATTGCCTAAGAGGCAAGGTTCGCATGTGTCAAACGATTCATAATCAAGAGACTCTAAAAGTCCATCAGCATGGAGCTTCTTCATGCGCTTGACACCAATGTGACCAAGGCGGCAGTGCCACAAGTATGTGGGACTATCATTATCAACTTTACATCTTTTGGCATCCACACTATGAACATGTGTAATATTACGCTCGAGATTCATCAAGAATAAACCATTGACCATCGGAGCATGACCATAAAACATATCTCTCATATAAATCGAACAACCATTATTCTCAGACTTAAATGAGTAGCCATCTCGTATTAAACGAGATCCAGATACAATGTTCATGCTCAAACTTGGCACTAAATAACAATTATTGAGGTTTAAAACTAATCCCATAGGTAAATGTAGAGGCAGCGTGTCGACGGCGATCACATCGACCTCGAACCATTCCCGACGCAAGATCGTCACCTCGTCCTTCGCCGATCTCCGTTTATTCCGCAGCTCCCTGCTGTGAGTTACATATATGAGCAACGGCACGGTATCAAATACCGGGAGTTACTACGAGTCTTGGTAAGGTACACATCAATTACATGTATATCAAATATACCTTTGGTGTTGCGGCCTTCTTATCCGCTAAGTATTTGGGGCAGTTCCGCCCAAAGGTGCCCTTCCCTTGCAATAAAAGCACTCGGTCTCAAGCTTGGGTCCATTCTTTGACTTCTTCCCCAAGCACAGCTTACGGCGCGGCAACATCTTTTCCGTCCTTCTTGAAGTTCTTCTTACCCTTGCCCTTCTTGAACTTAGTGGTCTTATTGACCATCAACACTTGATGTTCTTTCTTGATTTCAGCCTCTGCTGACTTGACATCGAGAACACTTCAGAATGGTCTTTACCATCCCCGCATGTTGTAGTTCATCACAAAGCTCTTGTAGCTTGGTGGGAGCGGCTGGAGGATTCTGTCAATGACCGCCTCATCGGGAGGTTAATGTTCAACTGGGTCATACGTGCGTGCAACCCGGACATCTTTAGGATGTGTTCACCGTGTAACTGTTCTCCTCCATCTTACAATCAGAGAACTTGTCGGAGACATCATATCTCTCGACCGGGCATGAGCTTGGAAAACTAGTTTCAGCTCTTGAACATCTCATATGCTCCGTGATGCTCAAAACGCTTTTGGAGCCCGGTTCTAAGTCTGTAGAGCATGCCGCACCGAACGAGGGAGTAATCATCAGACGAGTTTGTCAAGCGTTCATAATGTCTTGGTTCTTGGGACGGAGCGGCACCTAGCGGTCCTTCTAGGACATATTGCTTCTGGCAGCTATGAGGATGATCTCGGGTTAGGACCCGATCCGTATAGTTCTGCCATCATCTTTCAGCTTGGTTTTCTAGGAACGCGTTGAAGTTCATGTTGACATTAGCGTTGGCCATTGATCTACAAGACATATTTGCAAAGGTTTTAGACTAAGTTCATGATAATAAAGTTCTTAATCAAAATTATGAACTCCCACTTAGATTAGACATCCCTCTAGTCATCTAAGTGTTTACACGATCCGAGTCGACTAGCCCGTGTCCGATCATCACGTGAGACGGACTAGTCATCGTCGGTGAACATCTTCATGTTGATCGTATCTTCCATACGACTCGTGTTCGACCTTTCGGTCTCCGTGTTCCGAGGCCATGTCTGCACATGCTAGGCTCGTCAAGTTAACCCTAAGTGTTTTATTTGTGTAAAACTGTCTTACACCCGTTGTATGTGAACGTAAGGATCCATCACACCCGATCATCACGTGGTGCTTAGAAACGACGAACTGTAGCAACGGTGCACAGTTAGGGGAGAACACTTCTTGAAATTTTATAAGGGATCATCTTATTTACTACCGTCGTCCTAAGTAAACAAGATGTATAAACATAATAAACATCACATGCAATTATATAGTTGTGACATGATATGGCCAATATCATCAAGCTCCATTGATCTCCATCTTCGGGGCTCCATGATCATCTTGTCACCGGCTTGACACCATGATCTCCATCATCATGATCTCCATCATCGTGTCTTCATGAAGTTGTCACGCCAACGAATACTTTTACTTCTATGACTAACGCGTTTAGTAATGAAGTAAAGTAGTTTACATGGCGTTCTTCAATGACACGCAGGTCATACAAAAAATAAAGACAACTCCTATGGCTCCTGCCGGTTGTCATACTCATCGACATGCAAGTCGTGAATCCTATTACAAGAACATGATCTCATACATCACAGTTCGTCATTCATCACAACTTCTGGCCATATCACATCACATGATCAATCGCTGCAAAAACAAGTTAGACGTCCTCTAGTTGTTGTTGCATCTTTTACGTGGCTGCGATTGGGTTCTAGCAAGAACGTTTCTTACCTACGAATCACCACAACGTGATTTTGTCAACTTCTATTTACCCTTCATAAGGGCCTTGTTCATCGAATCCGCTCCAACTAAAGTGGGAGAGACAGACACCCGCCAGCCACCTTATGCAACTAGTGCATGTCAGTCGGTGGAACCGGTCTCACGTAAGCGTACGTGTAAGGTTGGTCCGGGCCGCTTCATCCCACAATACCGTTGAGCAAGAAAAGACTAGTAGAGGCAACGCCCACAACAAATTGTGTTCTACTCGTGCATTAGAGAACTACGCATAGACCTAGCTCATGATGCCACTGTTGGGGAACGTTGCAGAAAATTAAAATTTTTCCTACGGCTTCACCAAGATCCATCTATGAGTTCATCTAAGCAACGAGTAACGGGAGAGAGATTTCATCTACATACCACTTGTAGATCGCGTATGAAGCTTGCAAGGTGATGATGGAGTCGTACTCGAACGTGATTCAGATCACCGATGCCAAGTCTTTGAACGGACAGCACCTCCGCGTTCAACACACGTCACGGGACGAGCGACGTCTCCTCCTTCTTGATCCAGCAAGGGAAGGAGAGGTTGAGGAAGACAGCTCCACCGGCAGACGACGGCGTGGTGATGGTGGAGAAGCGAGACTCGGCAGGGCTTCGCCGAGCTCTTACGGAGGAGGAGATGTGTTGGGAGGGAGGGCTGCGCCTTGGGAGTTGGTACAGCAGCCCCTCCTCCCCCTTTATATAGGCCCCAGTGGCGGCCCCTGGAGATCCAATCTCCGTGGGGCGGCGGCCAAGGGGTGGAGTGCCCCCAAGCCGGTGGGCGCCCCACCCCTAGGGTTTCAACCCTAGGCGCAGAGGTGGGCCTGAGGCGCACCAGCCCCTGTGGGCTGGTTCCTTCCCCTTGGCCCATGGGGCCCTCCGGGATAGGTGGCCCCACCGGTGGACCCGGGACCCTTCCGGTGGTCCGTGATTTTACCAGAGAACCGAAACTTTCCCGATGGCGAATCACCACTTCCTATATATTATTCTTTACCTCCGGACCCTTCCGAACTCCTCGTGACGTCGGGATCTCATCAGGGACTCGAACAACGTTCGTGGTCACATACTTGACTTCCTACAAACCCTAAGCGTCACCGAACCTTAAGTGTGTAGACCCTACGGGTTCGGGAGACACGCAGACATGACCGAGACGACTCTCGGGCAATAACCAACAGCGGGTCTGGATACCCATGTTGGCTCCTACATGCTCCTCGATGATTTCATCGGTTGAACCACGATGTCGAGGATTCGATCAAACCACAGATACAATTTCCTTTGTCAATCGATGCGTTACTTGCCCGAGACTCGATCGTCGGTATCCCAATACCTTGTTCAGTCTCGTTACGGCAAGTCACTTTACTCGCACCGTAATGCATGATCCCGTACAACACCTTGGTCACATTGAGCTCATTATGATGATGCATTACCGAGTGGGCCCAGAGATACCTCTCCGTCATACGGAGTGACAAATCCGATCTCGATCCGTGTCAACCCAACAGATACTTTCGGAGATACCGTAATGCACCTTTATAGTCACCCGATTCGTTGTGACGTTTGATACACCAAAGGCACTCCTACGGTAACCGGAGTTACACGATCTCATGGTCGAAGGAATAGATACTTGACATTGGCAAAGCTTCTAGCAAACGAACTATCGATCTTTTATGCTATGGTTATGATTGGGTCTTGTCCATCACATCATTCTCCTAATGATGTGATCTCGTTATCAACGACATCCAATGTCCATAGTCAGGAAACCATGACTATCTATTGATCACAACGAGCTAGTCAACTAGAGGCTCACTAGGGACTCATTGGGTCTAAGTGTTCACACGTGTATTACGATTTCCGGATAATACAGTTATAGCATGAACAAAAGACAATTATCATGAACATTGAAATATAATAATCCTTTTATTATTGCCTCTAGGGCATATTTCCAACAAGGAGATCAAGGGGAAGAGCTTTGACGTCGAGAGGAACAAATAGGAGAGCTCTGAGTAGAGGACAGAGGAGCTCGACATGGCGGCGTCAGTGCAGTAGGCTGCTGTTCAAAGAGAGATGCAGTTACGATCGTCGAAACCAAAAACTTACAACACGAATGTTGTGAGGGACTACGAGATTAGGCTGCTGGTCAAAGGAAATTTCAAATGATCGATCGTGCATGACGAATCAGACAAAATTCGTCAAGAATAGCTCCAAATGGGAACACAAGATTAAGAACTTACGGCCGACGAAACTACGAACTGATCGCGTGAATGGAACCATAGCATCGAGGTGCATCTTTTTCGTGTAGAGCTTACCTCGAATCGAAGCACCGTTGTGTAGATCAGAGAGAGAAGATTAGATAGAAGCTTACTTGAGGTTGAAGAAGACCTCGCGTAATCACCTCGCATCTCTCTCATCTCCACTTGTGCAAGGGCCCACTCGCTAGTGCTCGCCTTGGCTTGGCTCGTGAGAAACTGCCGATTCAAGCGTTTCCAGCGAGTCAGGCTCTGGGCTGCTTTAAGAAGCGTGTGATGCAGGCCAAACAATGAAAACGGGCAACCAAACATGCCTCTTCCTTCCTGCGCCGGCCTGGTTGGGCCCGATGCGGGCAACCAAACACGCCCATAGAGAACATAACCAGATTGGGGAAGGAACACGAACCATCAAAGACCGGTTTGTCCACAACTTTGTTGTTGCCGCAAAAAACCCGCATGAACGGTCTTTCACCGTCAACAGTCCCGCCTACCCGCAACAACACCATCTTTAAGGAGTGGGGAGAAGAGGAATATCTCAGACCCTAACTCAAAGATGCGTAAAACCGCTCACCTAGATCCAAAGGACCCAAGTCTAGTGAAATTCCGCGTAGAGATGTTTCGAAGTACGTTTTATTTCATTTCAGTTTATTCTATTGTGTAGAAAGTACATTTGATATTTTGAAGACAAGAGGAGACAACCATGATCATACTAACAACAGTGCCCGAGCGATCGAGGGTCTCCAATTTCTATCCTCGAGTTGGTTGAATTGTTCACCTGTGGATTTTTTTTCTCGAAACGGGGTCACGTGTAGATTCATGTGTGGTGAAAAATGAATAAATCTAGCATCATGCTATCTAGTAGCATGGCGACGCCGCTGCCTTGGACGTCATGCAAATGAGCCATTTTGTGAAAAAAAAAATATCAGGTTCATTCTAGGCTAAAGCTTCAGAAAAAGGCCACATTTATCCATTTTCACTCATGTGTGGGTGTTGCTTTCAGTGATGTCTGTTAGCGATGTTATTTGGTCTATTCAGAATAGGTTGTGCTTGTTGAAATCGACTTTTTAACAACTATTCACAACCACATATGTTCGTTTTTTTAGTTCTAGTTTGATTCACGAGAAACAATGATTATTCTCAGGAAGGAAATAGGAGACTCTTTTGTTTTTATTTTTCCATTCTTAAGGTTGAGACAGAAGTGGCGGCCATGCGAGGCTGATGATTCATCTGATATCCTTTTTCTTCAGAAAAATAACTTGAAGATCAAATGCTGGTCGGGTTCATATATAAACGTGTGTTGTTTTCCTGAAGCAAAATGAGTGAATTTACACTCTAAGATATGTCTATATACATTCGTTCATATCAAAATCTCAAAAAAGAGTTATATTTACGGAGGGAGTAGTATAGTACTATGCGGCTATCAGAAATTCAAAACTTCCCGGGAACTCTCCCGCGATATGGAAAATAAGCCCACAGTTTTTTAAGAAAAAAAATGGAAAACGGGAGTTGTTGGATATTGGAACATGACGATGCTCGTGACGCGACGCCGACGTCGGCGCCGGGGGTGACGACGGCCGGACGCCAGCACGTCGTCGGCCATCCATCCATCCACCCACCCGTTCCCACCTGTCCCGGAGGCCGAACCCGCAGCAGCCGCATAGAAAAAGAAGGCAATGAAAGCAGCCACGCGCGCCCCCGATCCCCTCAATCCCGGCGGTCAACGCCCACCGGGAGGACGGCATCTGATCTCGATCGCCATTTATTTACCCCGCCCACCTCGCATCCACCGAGCTCCTCACCTCACCTCACCTCACCCAGCGGCGGCGACCGGAGATGCCAAGGCACTCCGCGGCTTCCCCTATTTATACGGCACTCGCGCGCCTCGCCAATTTCAACAGCGGCCGCCGCGTCCTCCTCGCCTCCAGAAAGACGAGCTCCAGCTCTGCTAGAAGTAGTCCCAAGACCAGACCTTTTCTGTGCCTAGCCCTCTTCCTGATTCTTGTTGTTGTGACCGCCGTTTTCTTGTTCCCACCAGCCATCATGTCTTCTTCGTCGTCGGCCGCGGCCGCGCCCGTGCCGTTTCAGAGCCCGAGGAAGGTGGTCAAGAAGGTGCTGTCCTTGTCCCAGTCCGAGGGGCAGGGCGCCACCGTCCGCCGGAGCATCGGCGGGTAAGAAACCCAATCCCCCTCTCAATCGCCGTGAATTCTGAATTTCTCATCATGGGGAGCTAGCGTTGACCTCCGTCTGTCTCTTCTTGATGCTGCTGCTGCAGGCACGAGGTCCGGAACCTGGACCCGTTCCTGCTGCTCGACGAGTTCTCCGTCTCCAAGCCCGCCGGCTTCCCCGACCACCCACACCGGGGCTTCGAGACTGTCACCTACATGCTCGATGTACGCATCCATGCTCTGATTCTTCCATCTCGTGCTCTGTTCCGCTCTGCCTCCACCATGATATTGCCCGCGAGGTGTTTGCTGAAATGCTGTTCTGTCTTCTGTGTTTCTGCCGATGCAGGGGGTATTCACCCACCAGGACTTCTCCGGACACACGGGCACCATCAGGACCGGAGATGTGCAGGTTCGATATACTCATCCAATTCTTCAGAGATGCCACCATTCATTCATGCACTTGACCCATTCTATTTTGACTTGGGAACTAACATTGCATCTGAATGCTCTGTTCCTCATCAGTGGATGACGGCAGGGCGCGGCATCGTGCATTCGGAGATGCCGGCGGCCGATGGCGTGCAGAAGGGCCTGCAGCTCTGGATCAACCTCGCGTCCAAGGACAAGATGTACGTACCCTACCAAACCAACTATCAATCTTGTTTACACGGCAATGATCAATCAATCGACACTAACTCTGCTTTTGCAACATACTTGAACAAACAATGGCAGGATTGAGCCAAGGTACCAGGAGCTTGAGAGCAAGGACATCAGCCAGGCTGAGAAGGACGGCGTGGCGGTGCGGATCATTGCGGGAGAAGCCTTTGGGGTGCGGTCGCCAGTTTACACGCGGACGCCGACCATGTACATGGACTTCACAATGCAACCAGGTTCGCAGCTCCACCAGCCAATCCCAGAGGGCTGGAACGCCTTCGTGTACATCATCGAGGGGGAGGGCGTGTTCGGCAAGGAGAATGCAGCGCCGGCAAGCGCGCACCACTGCCTCGTGCTTGGCGCGGGGGACGGGCTCAGCGTGTGGAATCGGTCAGGCGCGCCGCTACGGTTCGCCCTTGCGGCAGGGCAGCCGCTGAACGAGCCGGTGGTGCAGCAGGGGCCCTTCGTCATGAACTCGCGTGCCCAGATCCAGCAGGCCATGGAGGACTACTACTACGGCCGCAACGGCTTCGAGAAGGCCAGCCAGTGGAGCTCCACCTGATTCTTATCAGTGTCTCGCCGTGATGATGGCCAACATCGCGGCGCATTGTTGTGCAAAACATTGGGAAGGAAAGGGAAATTGCATTGTACCATTATATTGATGCCTTTGTGTAGAATGTAGTAGCAGTCTGTTTTTCTTTGATTGTTTTTTTACTTGTTTATAGGAAAGAATCTGATACAATAAAAGTGTGTAATGTGGAGGAACTTATTAATGATTGTGTCATCATAAAAAGGCGAATTGTTTCATCATTGATTTGGGCAAGCAGAGCAAGGGGAAATAATGGGTGGATTTCAAGTGGGGGCAAAGAACATTCAAATTTCAAGTGGTGCTCCATGGTCAAGCGTTTCAGATTTGGACAGGTGAAAATAAATATGAGCCACCAACCCTTTGTTTGATCTTATCAGTCCCTTGCTCTTGACCGCTTTATTCTCTCATGATGCAGTTCTATTCCAATGTATATTTAGTGATCAAATTGTAGACGCAGATGGTTTCAAAGGATTCGTCATGTGTCACAAAAATGCTAGTATAATTTAATTGATGCTATATGATTCTTCCTGTTGTAGCGTGCCTGTTGTAGAGGTTTTGATGAGCTATATGATTCTTCCTACATTAATCATTAGCTACAAAGTCGTAGCTATATATCTTCAAGGCTGAGCTGCTGTAAAAGTTTCATAATTTTTTGACTGTTGGTTTAGAAGATGTGTATTTTCCTAATTGGCTGTCCTAAATGGCTGACAGATTTGCTACTCAAAGTTGAGTTTGCTCTTGGCCATCTTAGACTTGTATAGGATGAAAAATCCTTGCTCCGGTGAAATTTCATGATTTTTGTACTTGTGATTTAGAAGCTAACAAATAAAATGAAGGGTGACTATCTGAATTTTCAGAGAGATAGTGTGGTTTGACTTAAATTGAAGATTATGCCTACTTAATGAGAAGACAAAGAAAATGGTATCTTCGCTAAAGTTGTAGCTCATCTTTTGAAGTTTTCAAACATGTATCTATTGGATGCGTTGATTTTGTAGATTAAAAGATACAAAAAGGTCATTTTAAAAAATAGCAAACAGAGAAACAATCACATTTTTCTAACACATCCATCAGATTTTGGAATTGAGACCATCCGTATGTGTTTCAGATAAAAAATGCATACTATGTTATAGTTAGTACATTGTCAGGTAAAGCAATCATCTTATTGGTACCACATTTTTCATGAATTCAACTCCAAAGTTACAAGATTCAAAGAGACCCGCATGGGCGTGCATTTGGCTCTCAAGGAAAACCCTGTCTTTGCTGACACGACAAGTGCGTCTGGCTCTCAGGGAAGGCCCTCTCTTTGCCAGACATGACAACCGAGGCCATCCACGCAAGGAGAGGCGCTTTGACCTCACCAAGATCTCCAAGGAGCCCATCGTTGCCATACTAATGCCGGGCATCCTAGAGACAATAATAAAGTTGTTATTTTATATTTCTTTATTCATGATAAATGTTTATTATTCATGCTAGAATTGTATTGATCGGAAACTTAAATACATGTGTGAATACATAAACAAATACCGTGTCCCTAGTAAGCCTCTACTGGACTAGCTCGTTGATCAAAGATGGTTAAGATTTCCTAACCATAGACATGTGTTGTCATTTGATAAAGGGATGACATCATTAGGAGAATGATGTGATGGACAAGACCCATCCGTTAGCTTAGCATATGACCGTTCTGTTTATTGCTACCGCTTTCTTGAATGTCAATACATGTTCTTTCGACCATGACATCATGCAACTCCCGGATATCGGAGGAACATCAACGTAACTGGATGATCATAAAGATGCTCTACAGGTATCTATGAAGGTGTTTGTTGAGTTGGCATGGATCGAGATTGGAATTGGTCACTCCGAGTTCGGAGAGGTATCTCTGGGCCCTCTCGGTAATACACATCATAATAAGCTTGCAAGCAAAATGACTAAAGAGTTAGTTACGAGGTGATGTATTACAGAACGAGTAAAGAGACTTGCTGGTAACAAGATTGAGCTAGGTATGAAGATACCGACGATCGAATCTCGGGCAAGTAACATACCGACAGACAAAGAGAATTGCATATGTTGTCATAATGGTTCGACCTATAAAGATCTTCATAGAATATGTAGGAACCAATATGTGCATCCAGGCTCCGCTATTGGTTATTTACCGGAGAGGTGTCTCGGTCATGTCTACATAGTTCTCAAACCCGTAGGGTCCGCACGCTTAACGTTCGTTGACGATATAGTGTTATATGAGTTATATGATTTAGTGACCGAATGTTGTTCGGAGTCCCGGATGTGATCACGGACATGACGAGGAGCTCCGGAATGGTCCAGACGTAAATATTTATATATAGGACGATACTATTTTAACACCGGAAGAGTTTCGGAGTGCACCGGGTAGTCATCGAAGCGCTGGAAGGGGTTCCGGACACCCCCGGGAGGATGATAGGCCTATTAGGCCATTAGAGGGAAGCACACCAGCCCACCCCCCTATGGCAGCCAACCTATGGGAGAAAGGAAGGAGGGGGATTCGCCCCCCTTCCTTCCCTCTGCCCCCTTTCCTTTCCCCCTTAGGAAAATATGGTAGGGGGAGCTAGGGAAGGAACCCTAGGATGATTCGGCCTCCTTGGGGCGCCTCCTTGGCTGCTCCCTCTCCTCCCTCCACCTATATATATGTAGGAGGGGGCGCCACACATAACCACGACAATCTCTTAGCCGTGTGTGGCGCCACTCTCCACAGTTTCGTCCCTCAGTCATATTTTCGTAGTGCTTAGGCGAAG
The DNA here is from genome assembly GCA_021437245.1 of Aegilops speltoides. Lineage (NCBI taxonomy): Eukaryota > Viridiplantae > Streptophyta > Magnoliopsida > Poales > Poaceae > Aegilops > Aegilops speltoides. Next base: position 13,608 of record JAHHZJ010002539.1, read on the forward strand.
CCCTGCGGAGATAACATTACCATCACAATCACCACACCCTCGTGCTGCCAGAACTCATCCACTACTTCGCCCATCTTGCTGGATCAAGAAGGCGAGCACGTCACCGAGCTGAACGTGGAGGTGTCGTACGTTTGGTATTTGATCGGTTGGATCGTGAAAGTGCAACTAATCCCTGGGTGGTTTTGGTAATTAATAACAACATATATATCATTGAACTAATAGTTACTTGAGAATCATTTCAGAGAGTTCAGTGATATGGGTATGGCAAGGACTGAAGAAGTGGACCCCTCAAAATGCTAAGGCAAGCATTGGCAAAAGCTCAAGACTCCATTTTTGGTTTAGTGATCCAAGATCACATTGAGTCCATAGGAAAAGCCAATACTATTAAAAGGGGATGAGGTTATGATGATGATCTGGTTGCTCAAGTGCTTAGTGATACATCTCCTAAACTATCAAGCAACTTTCACTGCCATATACACTCATAAGTAGTCTCGGTCCCACCGATATTCCAAACTCAGTCACACCGAGATGAACCACCTCAGCCATAAGCCAAACCCTAGCAAACTCGCATTTTCCGTTTCTGAACTCGGTCTCACCGAAACTTGAGTTGCCAAGCTTCTGTAACCTTCTGTCATCAAATCGGTGTCACCGAGATGATGAAGTCGGTCCCACCGAAATTGGCATGCTCTTTTCATCTGCACGAATCGGACTAACCGAGATTGTATTTTCGGTCCCACCGAAAATCCCAACGTTCACATTATTTGAACTCTCGGTCTCACCGAGTTGTCCACTTCGGTCCCACCGAGATTGCTCAAATGTGTGTAACGGTTGGATTTTGTGTGGAGGCTATTTATACCCTCCACCCCTCTTCATTCGTGGAGAGAGCCATCGAAAGAACTACCACTCCTACCTTACATTTACGAGAAGAGAACTACCTACCCTTGTGTTGAGATCAAGTTGCTCCACTCCCACCATATGAAGCTTGATCTCTAGCCTTCCCAAGTTGCTTTCCACTCAATCCTTTCTTCCACCACAGCCAAATCAGTGAGGAGAGTTGAGTGTTGGGGAGATTATCATTTGAAGCACAAGAGCAAGGAGTTCATCATCATCTACAACATCTATTACCTTTTGGAGGTGGTGCCTCCTAGATTGGTTAGGTGTCGCTTGGGAGCCTCCGTCATCGAGATGTGGAGTTGAACCAAGAAGTTTGTAAGGGCAAGGAGATCGCCTAGTTCGTGAAGATCTACCCCAGTAAGGCTAGCCCTCCGTGGGCGAGCCCATGATGGAATAGACAAGGTTGCTTCTTCGTGGACCCTTCGTGGGTGGAGCCCTCCGTGGACTCTCGGCCGTTACCCTCCGTGGGTTGAAGTCTTGATCAACGTGGAAGTACGATAGCACCACCTCTAGGAACCACGAGAAAAATCACCGCGTCTCCAAAATTGCGTTTGCTCTTCTCCACCTCTCTTTACTACATGTGCAATTTACTTTCCGCTGCCTATACTCTAGAATTGCATGTGTAGGGTGATGCTTGACTTGATCATAATTGTGAATCTGCCAAAAACTGTTCTTTGTCAAAAGGCAGAATTTTTATATTGTCAAGTAGTCTAATCACCCCCTCTAGACATACTTTCGATCCTACAAGTGGTATCAGAGCTTTGGTCTCCATTGTATTGGTTTCCATTGCATTGGACTCCATAAGCTTGGTTTCACAACCTAGGAGAGTATGGCGTCTAGTGAGGGTAATTTTAGTAGAGGTCCTTACTTTGATGGTACAAATTTTGCTAGTTGGAAGCATAAAATGAAAATGCATATTCTTGGTCATAACCCAGCCGCATGGGGCATTATTTGTGTTGGTATGCAAGGTGAATTCTTCGAGGAAGGAAAAGTTCGGATCGCGGCTTACAACGGAAGAATTGCGGATGTTGCAAAACAATGCTCAAGCTTGTGACATTCTCTTCAATGCCTTGTGTCCCGAGGAGTTCAACAAAATCAGCCGTCTTGAGAATGCAAAAGAGATTTGGGATACTTTGGTTGAAATGCACGAAGGTACCGAGTCCGTGAAGGAATCAAAGCTAGATATTCTTCAAGGTCAACTTGACAAGTTCAAGATGAAGGATGGTGAAGGAGTCGCTGAAATGTACTCTAGGCTTGCTCTCATCACAAATGAGATTGCCGGCTTAGGAAGCGAAGAAATGACCGACCGATTCATCATCAAGAAGATTCTCAGAGCTTTGGATGGAAAGTATGACACCATGTGCACTTTGATCCAAATGATGCCAAACTACAAGAATCTCAAGCCAACCAAGTCATTGGAAGAATTGTTGCTCATGAGATGACACTTAAGGATAAGGAAGAGCTTCACAACAAGTCAAGTGGTGCTTACAAAGCTACAAGTGATGCTCCCACAACCTCAAGTGACAAGTTAGTTTCCAATGAAGAGATAAGCCTAATGGTCAAGAACTTCAACAAATTCTACAAGAATAGAGGCAAAGAGAGAAGCTCAAAGTCTAGATCATATGATGAAAAGAGATCTTCTAGTCGTGATCGAAGCTGCTACAATTGTGGAAGACCGGACACTACTCAAATGAGTGTACGGCTCCCCACAAGAGAAGAGAAGAATCTCCAAGAAGAAGAAGCTCAAGAGATGAGTCACCTCGGAAAGAGAGAAGGAGCAGAGATGATCGTTATGAACGAAGACCCTCTCGGAGAAGCAAGGATTCGGAGAGGAAAGACAAGTCATCAAGGAGCTACACAAGAAGAAAACATCAAGCTCATGTAGGTGAATGGGTCTCGGCCCGACTCCGACAATCAATCCAAAGGAAGCTATCACTCCAACTCCGACTCTGATCAAGATGAAGGTGTTGCGGTCTTGCTCTCGTATCCTCCAACTCCAACTCCTATGACTTATTTGATTCACCAAATGAGGGAATTGGAAGATGCTTCATGGCTAAAGGCCCCAAGGTATCACACCTTGAATTCATTGACTTCAATAGTGATGAGGATGACTTGCTTGGTGAAGATGAACTCTTGCATGATAAAACCAGTGAGCCTAGTAACGATGAACATGCTAGTAGTCTTTATAGTCGAGAAGAGTCGAATGACAATGCTATGAAGGAGATTGAGCATCTAACTAAAGAACTAAACACTCTTAAGTTACCTCATGAAACAACTCAAGAAGATCATAGAGAGCTCCTAAGATCTCATGAGAAGCTACGCTTCGAGAAGCTCACTCTAGAGCAAGAACATGAGTTTCTAAAAGCAATCAATGACAATCTTTGAAAGAAGAGTTCTTCATATCTTGCCAAACGACTTCTCTTGTCTAATTTCTTGCCACCCATTAAAACTAAGCATGACAAGCATAAGAAAAATTCTTCTTCTAGTAGTAACAATAACCTTGCTAAATCCAATGTTGTTGCTTCTAGTAGTTCTCTTGATTCCACTAACAATGTTTCAAGCCAAGTTACACTTGAGCAAGAAAATAGTTTATTGAAAGGGATAATAGAGAAAGGTGTCTACAAGAGCCTTGCCGGAAGCAAGAACTTTGAGGAAATCATTCGCAAGCAAGGAAGGCACCGGAAGAATCAAGGAATTGGTTTTGAGCGAAAGTTCAACGCCGAAGGTGTTGAGTGGGAAGAAGGTCAATATCCTACTCCACAGTTTGTTTCTCAAAAGGAGAAGTATGATCCTACTTCTTCCAATGTGGAACAAGCTCAAGATGACCTTCCACCACAAGACCACAAGCTAAAAGGCAAGGACAAGCTTCAAGAGGAGATTGATGCATTTGTTGAAGCACCTCAAGCCAGGGTCAAGTGGGTTCCCAAGGAAACGTCAAGTTCTACCTCGTCAAGCTCAACTACAACCCCAAGGATTCCCATCAAGATGATGTGGATCCCGAAGAAGAAGAACTAGAAAGTTCTTGAGGGTGACTCTGCCAACATACTTCACTCACATTCTTTTTGGCAAAAACTTGTGCAATCAACTTCCACATCGTGCATTATTCATGGAGTCACAAACCCTCTTGTTGGTAAGTCAAGGGACAAGGTAATCATTGCTTTCATGGACATCATCTATTGTGTACTTCAATCTATGTCCATGGATATCCTTGTTTGTTCCTTGTGGGACTAACCCATGTAGGTATTGAAAGTGCCCGAATCCAAAGGATAGCTCCCAACTCTTGATGATCTCCATCAACATTGAGCATCCACATCTTCAACATCTACATGAAGTCTTCTACGACAACCCAAGGTTAGTTTGACCCTTTAAAAGGGTTCTCACATCTAGGGGAGCTTTGCTCTAAAAATTGAGCTAAAGCATCTTCAAATGATGTGAACACATCAATGCTTTATGTAAAAGTGGTAACCCCACTTGTGCTTAAATGATGAGTATGACCTATGATCAAATGTTCTCATTTGGCTCCTAAGTCAATATACTCATATAAAGATGACCTAGTCATCGACAAATTGTGTGTTAGTTGCTAGAGTTTTTGTTGTGCATGTTTGACACATATTTCATTTGCTATCTTATTGTGTGAGCATGTTGGATGCATGATTTTATCCATTCGAGGACATCCATTTGTTGTTTTGGTCGTTTTGAGTTTTCTGACCAAATGGATGGACAAGAATGCCTAAGTACCTCCCCTAGCTATCTATGCTTTCTTGTCTCAAATTCTATTCATGCTTACATCACAAACTTTGAACAAGTCATTTTCGGACCCTCCGGGTGAGGAGCACTCGGAGCCACTGATCCGTCAAAGGCAAATTTCCAAAACCTTCTAATTTATTTCGGTCAGACCAACTCTCAAACTCGGTCGAACCGAAAGCATTTAGACTGATCTAGGTTTTCATCTCGGTGAAACCGAGTTGTGATTTTCGGCGTGACCGAAGTGCATAACTGCCTAGCAGTTATCCATCTCAGTGCCACCGAAGTTTTACAACTCGGTCCCACCGACACAAAGGGTATATATACTCCGAGGGCGCGCGCTGATTTCTCCTTCAAACGTTTCGCCCCACACCCTTGCTGCCGCCGCCTTGGTCTCCGGATCGTCGCCGCCGTCGCAGGCGCTTGCCGCAGTCTCCGTCGCCGTCAGCGGACATCTCCTCAGCGCCGTTGCCGCCGAGAAAAACTCCACCAAGTTAGGGTGAGTTTTGATCCCACTCGTGCTCCCATCTCCGATTCAATGCACGTTTGGTTTGCCTAGTATCTTGCCACGATTGAAATCCTCCCAGACACAGATTAGTTCGTTTGAACTAGATTCGAGTAAAAGTTTTAGGTTAGGTTTCCGCCGAACACATCTCGGTGAGACCGATTTTACATTTTCGGTATGACCGATTTGGCCTATGGCCATTGATCGCACCTTCGGTCCAACCGAGTTGTGCAAAATCGGTGTGACCGAAATGAGGATTCTGTGAAACCCTAGTGTTTTCGGCAGATCGAAACCCACTTCGTCAAACCGAAAGTGGTGTGCCAAGCTCTGTTTAACACTTTGGATTCACGAATCTTAAACTCGGTCGACCGAAATGTCTTCTGTGAAAACCAAATACTAGAATGTGAACTCATTTTTTGCAAAAACTTCGCAGTTTGTGATGACTCTTCTTCTCTGCCTACACCTTATCTATTCACAAAGTTGTCGGCCATGTCGATGCCGTGTGATCGTAACAGGTCGAGACACCCATTGCGACATTCCGAGGCAGGCACTAGTCCTGATCCTAGCAGCTCATCAGATGATGGTGAGAGGAGTACACCAAGTGGCTTGCCTCTTGCAGCCACCAGAGCTAGAAAGAAGAGGAATTCAGATGATGAGGATTCAGATTTCGTTGTTGAGGAAGAGGTGACCTCAAAGCCCAAAAGGAAGGTTGTTGCCAAAGAGCAACAAGGTCAACAAACTAAGAAGGGCACCAAACAAAGTCAAGCGATCAACTGTTGCTAAGAAGCTGAATTTGGGAGAGGCAGCTGCAAGCAAAGTGAAGAAAACCTCCAAGAGAAAGAGGATAGTGCATGATGCAGAAGAGAGGATGAGGATGAGGAAGCACCCCAGCCTACTCCTCGAAGTCAAGCTCATGGGTGATGCCATTAAGGCTGGAGCCACATCAAAGCCCAAGAAATCTGCTCCAGCTAAGGCAGCTCCAGCAAAGCCTGCTGCCAAGCCTAAGAAGATCGTCAGAAACATTCCAGCGTCTGAAAAGAACAAGGATGATGTGCCACCAGCTGAGTCAGACGATGAAGGACCAGTTTTGCAGAAACTTCGTCCAAAACTGCCACTACATAATGATGCTCATCCTCAAGCTGAGGATATGAAGGCAAGGAAAGATAAAGGTCTCAGGCTATGGAGACAAACTGACCCATATCCCGTGAGGAGAAGAACTGCTGTAGATCCCAGATTTCACACCAGAGAGCGGCAGGACTTCTATGAGACCGTGCCGATGGACAAGAAGCCCATAGTCGCAGACACACGATATGTTGACTGGAAGTACATTGACAGCGAAGAGCACAGAGATTTCTTTCCACATGTGCATGAAAGTTTCACTGCATGTGGAGTTGCAGACTTTGTAGGTCAGAAATTGACCAGTTGGAACGATGAGATGATAATGCAATTCTATGCCACAGCTCACTTCTACCCTGATGGGAAGATTATATGGATGACTGAAGGTCAAAGATTCTCTTCTTCTGTTGAAGAATGGGCAGAAATTCTGAATGCTCCAGTGCAACGAGAAGATGATATAGATGTATATGGGATTCCAAAGAAGAATCATGAATCCATGAAGAACATGTACAAAGAGATTCCAGCAAAGGATTTGGGAATCTGGAAGCTCGGCTCAGTCTACTATCTCCAGGCAGGCTTACCTACCACAAATACCATTTTGAGGCATACCTTGATGCCCAAATCTGGAGATCATCGCATGATCAGAGGATACTCTATCAACATGCTGCACATACTTGATGAGAAAGCACCTTTCAAGGTGATGGACTTGAGGGTAGAAATCATTAAGAGGACTGCAGCTGACCAGAAAAGGTCATGTGGATTTGCCCCGCAGATTCAGATGCTTATCAATGCCAAGTTTGGCACGGGCACATTCTTGTTGGATAGAGCACATTTACCGTTGCAGCCAGAGCATGAAGACAATGATGTTGTGATGGATGAGGAGGATCCGACATCTGTCGAAGGTCAAGCCAAGATCGAAGCTGCTAAGAAAGCCAAAGTCGACAAGGAAGAAGAAGAAAGAAGCAGCAGACTAAACCAAAGAGCTTCGGAGAGCAAATACTTGAAGCTACTCAAAGGATTGAACAACGCCTGGCCAGCATTGTACATTCTCAGGAGAGCTTAGAGAGGATTGTTGAGGACAAGATCCACGCTCACGGACGTGAAGTCGATCAAGTACAAGTGACCGCCAACAAGCTCGAGGCGACATTGAGGAAGCAAAGAAGGAGAAGGAAGAGCTTATGCGTGAGTTGCAGGATGACTTAGTCCAGATTCTCAACAACAGATCGCTCCGGTTCCCAAAGGACCCGATCAGCTGCTATTCCGAAGGATGACACGGGACTACAGCTTCAAAGACCTCCCACAGTTCAGCGATTACTCCAACTCCAGCTCCGGTGACCACTCCTCCAAAGAGACATCAGTGAAGTCTTCGCCGATGTTGTCATATCCACTCCGACATCAACCTGCACAGAGCCGCCAACAGAGTCCCGGTGGACGCTTAGCTCTATGCCTTTTGAACTTTTTGGTAACTTGTTGCCAAAGGGGAGAAATTGTATGGATCATAGGACTTGAGAGAGAGTCTTTGTTGTCTTTGCGCTTTTGCTCTTTCGTTCTTTTGCGGTTTCTTTGAGATACTTTTGGTTTTCGAGACATTCAAGTGTGTTTGATACTACGTTTGATTCTACCTTAATGAGTGCTTGGTCGTACTATGCTTTAATGTGTGCTTAATGCTTATCATATGCCATTCCTATCTTGTATGACCATTTACTCATGTCTTGGTGATTGGGTGCATGCTGTTCATTCTTATCATTTTGTGCGCTCCACCAAGATGTATGTGACATGGAAGAGTGACCCATGATCCTAATCGATTGTGCATTTGCATTCAAGCGCAAATCTCAAATAATGCACAAATTTAGGGGAGCTCTTGCTTATCACATACTTCTCAAAGCGGCGATACTATTCATTGATTATATCCTTTGTCGAAGCTTTGATCTATATGTTGTCATCAATTACCAAAAAGGGGGAGATTGAAAGTGCAACTAATCCCCGGGTGGTTTTGGTAATTAATAACAACATATATATCATTGAACTAATAGTTACTTGAGAATCATTTCAGAGAGTTCAGTGATATGGGTATGGCAAGGACTGAAGAAGTGGACCCTCAAAATGCTAAGGCAAGCATTGGCAAAAGCTCAAGACTCCATTTTTGGTTTAGTGATCCAAGATCACATTGAGTCCATAGGAAAAGCCAATACTATTAAAAGGGATGAGGTTATGATGATGATCTGGTTGCTCAAGTGCTTAGTGATACATCTCCTAAACTATCAAGCAACTTTCACCGCCATATACACTCATAAGTAGTCTCGGTCCCACCGATATTCCAAACTCAGTCACACCGAGATGAACCACCTCAGCCATAAGCCAAACCCTAGCAAACTCGCATTTTCCGATTCTGAACTCGGTCTCACCGAAACTTGAGTTGCCAAGCTTTTGTAACCTTCTGTCATCAAATCGGTGTCACCGAGATGATGAAGTCGGTCCCACCGAAATTGGCATGCTCTTGTCATCTGCACGAATCGGACTAACCAAGATTGTATTTTCGGTCCCACCGAAAATCCCAACGTTCACATTATTTGAACTCTCGGTCTCACCGAGTTGTCCACTTCGGTCCCACCGAGATTGCTCAAATGTGTGTAACGGTTGGATTTTGTGTGGAGGCTATTTATACCCCTCCACCCCCTCTTCATTCGTGGAGAGAGCCATCAGAAAGAACTACCACTCCTACCTTACATTTCTGAGAAGAGAACTACCTACCCTTGTGTTGAGATCAAGTTGCTCCACTCCCACCATATGAAGCTTGATCTCTAGCCTTCCCAAGTTGCTTTCCACTCAATCCTTTATTCCAGCACAGCCAAATCAGTGAGGAGAGTTGAGTGTTGGGGAGATTATCATTTGAAGCACAAGAGCAAGGAGTTCATCATCATCTACAACATCTATTACCTTTTGGAGGGTGGTGCCTCCTAGATTGGTTAGGTGTCGCTTGGGAGCCTCCGTCATCGAGATGTGGAGTTGAACCAAGAAGTTTGTAAGGGTAAGGAGATCGCCTACTTCGTGAAGATCTACCCCGAGTAAGGCTAGCCCTCCGTGGGCGTAGGCCATGATGGAATAGACAAGGTTGCTTCTTCATGGACCCTTCGTGGGTGGAGCCCTCCGTGGACTCTCGCAGCCGTTACCCTCCGTGGGTTGAAGTCTCCATCAACGTGGAAGTACGATAGCACCACCTATCGGAACCACGAGAAAAATCACCGCGTCTCCAAAATTGCGTTTGCTCTTCTCCACCTCTCTTAACTACATGTGCAATTTACTTTCCGCTGCCTATACTCTAGAATTGCATGTGTAGGGTGATGCTTGACTTGATCATAATTGTGAATCTGCCAAAAACTATTCTTTGTCAAAAGGCAGAATTTTTATATTGTCAAGTAGTCTAATCACCCCCCCTCTAGACATACTTTCGATCCTACAGATCGCGAAGAAGTTCGACTACATCAACCGCGTTACTAAACGCTTCTGCTTACGGTCTACGACGGTATGTAGACACACTCTCCCCTCGTTGCTATGCACCTCCATGGATAGATTTTGCGTGTGCGTAGTGTTTTCTTTTTCATGCAACGTTTCCTAACAGTGGCATCTGAGCCAGGTGTATGTGTAGATGATATGCACGAGTAGAACACAAAGAGTTGTGGGCGGTGATAGTCATACTGCTTACCACCAACGTCTTATTTTGATTCCGCGGTATTGTAAGATGAAGCGGTCCGGACCAACCTTACATGTCCACGTACATGAGACCGGTTCCACCGACAGACATGCAACTTGTTTTGCATAAAGGTGGCTGGCAGGTGTCTGTTTCTCATACTTTAGTTGAATTGAATTTGACTACGGCCGGTCCTTGAAGTAGGTTAAAACAATAAACTTGATAAATGACCGTTGTGGTTTTTGCCGTAGGTAAGAACGGTTCTTGTTAGAAGCCTGTAGTAGCCACGTTAAACTTGCAAAAACAAAGTAGAAGATGTATAACTTGTTTTTGCAGGGCATGTTGTGATGTGATACGGTCAAGACGTGATGTGATATATGCTATTGTATGAGATGATCATGTTTTGTAATATCGACAACCGACAGGAGCCATTGGGTTGTCTCTTGATTATTGTATGAAATGCAAACGACATGTAATTGCTTTACTTTATGTGTTAGCAATAGTTGTAGAAGCAATAGTTGACGAGACGACCCCGACGCAACGATGAAGATAAAGGTGTCGAGCCGGTGATGATGGAGATCATGACGATGCTTTGGAGATGGAGATCAAAAGCACAAGATGATGAAGGCCATATCATGTCACATATTTTGATGGCATGTGATGTTTATCCTTTATGCATCTTATTTTGCTTAGAACGACAGTAGCATTATAAGATGATCCCTTTACTAAATTTCAAGATAAAAGCGTTATCCCCGAGTATGCACCGTTGCTAAAGTTCGTTGTTTCGAAGCACCTCGTGATGATCGGGTGTAATAGACTCTACGTTCACATACAACGGGTGTAAGACAGTTTTGCACATGCAGAATACTTGGGTTAAACTTGACGAGTCTAGCATGTACAGACATGGTCTTGGAACACTGGAGACCGAAAGGTCGAACATGAGTCATATAGTAGAGATGATCAACATAGAGGTGTTCACCGTTGATGACTACCCTATCTCACGTGATTATCAAACATGGTTAGTTGATTTGGATCATGTATCACTTAGATAACTTGAGGGATGTTAATATAAGTGGGAGTTCATTAGTAATTTTATTAACTGAACTTAATTTATCATGAACTTAGTCTTAATAGTTTTGCATATCTATGTTGTAGATCAATGGCCCGTGCTACCGTTCCCCTGAATTTTAATGCATTCCTAGAGAAAGCTAAGTTGAAAGATGATGGTAGCAACTACACGGACTGGGTCCGTAACTTGAGGCATCCTCATTGCTGCACAGAAGAATTATGTCCTTGATGCACCGCTAGGTGACCCACTCGCTCCCGCTAATCTGGATGCTGTGAACGCCTGGCAAACGTGAAATGATGACTACTCTATAGTTCAGTGTGCAATGCTTTACGGCTTAGAACCGGGACTTCAAAGACGTTTGAACGTCACGAAGCATATGAGATGTTCCAAGAGTTGAAGTTAATATTTCAAGCAAATGCCTGGGTTGAGAGATATGAAGTCTCCAACAAGTTCTATAACTGCAAGATGGAGGAGAATAGTTACGTCAGTGAACACATACTCAAAATTTCTGGGTATCATAACCACTTGACTCAGCTAGGAGTTGATCTTCCAGTTGATAGTGTTATTGACAGAGTTCTTCAATCACTGCCACCAAGCTACAAAGGCTTTGTGATGAACTATAGTATGCAAGGGATGGAGAAAAGAATTCCCAATCTCTTTGCAATGCTTTAGGCCGCGTAGGTAGAAATCAAGAAGGAGCATCAAGTGTTGATGGTTAACAAGACCACTAGTTTCAAGAAAAAAGGACAAAGGAAAGAAACGGAACTTCAAGAAGAGCGGCAAGCAAGTTGTCGCTCCCGTGAAGAAGCCTAAAGCTGGACCTAAGCCTGAAACTGAGTGCTTCTACTGCAAGGGAAATGGTCACTGGAAGCAGAACTTCCCCAAGTATTTGGCGGATAGGAAGGATGACAAAGTGAACAAAGGTATATTTGATATACATGTAATTGATGTGTTCCTAGCTAATGCTCGTAGTAGTGCATGGGTATTTGATACTGATTCGGTTGCTCATATTTGTAACTTGAAATAGGAGATGTGGAATAAACAAAGATTGGCTAAGGACGAGGTGACGATGCGCGTCGAGAATGGTTCCAAGGTCGATGTGATTAATTTTAGACCTCAATAATTATTATTTGGTGCCAGCGTTGAGCATGAACATTATATCTGCATCTTGTTTATTGCGAGACGGTTGTTCGTTTAAGTCAAAGAATAATGGTTGTTTTGTTTTTATGAATAATGTCTTTTATGGTCATGCACCCATGAAGAATGGTCTGTTCTTGCTGAATCTCGATTGTAGTGATACACATATTCATATGATAATGATAGTGCAACATATTTGTGGCACTGCTGTTTAAGTCATATTGGTGTAAAGCGCATGAAGAAACTCCATGCGGATGGACTTTTGGAATCACTTAATTATGAATCATTTGATACTTGCGAACAATGTCTCATGGGAGAGATGACTAAAACTCCATTCTCTGGAACAATGGAGCGATCTAATGACTTATTGGAAATAATAATGCCGATGTATGCGGTCCATGAGTGTTGATGCACGCGACAGGTATCGCTATTTTCTGACCTTCACAGATGATTTGGGTAGGTATGCATGGGTATATCTACTTGATGAAACCGAAGTCTGAAATATTTGAAAAGTTCAAAGAATTTCATAGTGAAGTGGAGAATCATCATCACAAGAAAATAGAGTTTCTATGATCTAATCGCGGAGGCGAATATTGAGTTACGAGTTGGCCTTCATTTAAAACAATGTGGAATTGTTTCACAACTCACACCACCTGGAACACCACAGCGTAATGGTGTGTCTGAATGTCGTAACCGCACTTTATTAGATATGGTGCATTCTATGATGTCTCTTATCAATCTACCACTATCGTTTTGGGGTTGTGCATTAGAGACACCCGCATTCACATTAAATAGTGCACCGTATAAATTCTTGAGACGACACGTATGAACTGTGGTTTGGCAAGAAACCAAAGCTATAATTTCTTAAAGTTTGGGGATGCAACGTGATGCGGGACGTCTCGGAAACGAGCTTTCACAGTGCCAAAGAACTCACAAGGAGCAGCAACAAACTCACTTGATACTTGTTTCAACAAACTTTGTTTCTCTCAAGTGGCAAGAACAAGAGGAAACACTCTCAGATAAATTGCAGCGGATAACTAGCTGGGTTTACAAGGATGCAGCCCAAACCATGAAGCTTGTGAACCTAAGAAGAATCACAAGAGGGAACCACAAGGATCCTATATGAATTGAGGATGGGCCCTCCAATCCGCACACACGAGCTAACACTCAACGATACTAGTGCTCACAGCACAACACAACCTCACCGGATGTCTACAAACATAAACTCAGAAATCTCATCCCCCCTCACATGGAACAGCTGGGGAGTATTTATACTATAAGCACCCACTAGTTAGGTGTGAAAACAACTCAAAAAGAAGGGTAAATTCGTGAGCCCCAAACTGTAGCAGGAGCAAACTTGTTGAGCCTGCTGTAATAAATTCCTTGACAGCTTGCATGGAAACTTGCACAACTTTTGACTCAAGACCTCAAATGATGCACCATTTTTTTGAATGAAAGTTGACTTCTAAGACCATCTGTTCCAGCCTCTATAAAGTGCTAGAGACTTCCAGAATTAATTAGGTTTAGGTGGGAAGTTGCTGCTGGAAATCTGATGTGTCATTTCTCCCAAAATAGGCACCGGAAGCTTCCCAACTAAGATAATGGTTTTGCCCTTGTCTTCCTTTGGATGATCTAATGGTTCATCATTTGTGCTAGCATTAACCTCACTCTTGGATGCCTTGGTCATGATCTTGTCTACATCATCCTCCCTTCCTTCAAACAAAACCGTCCTCGGTTTTGAGGCATTCTTTTTGGGCTTCTTCACTTGTGGGAATTTCTCAACCTTGAGTACTTGATCCACCATAGGTTCCAAGACATGGTTCACGCCTTGATGCATGAAAGAATACTTGTTAGACCTCCCATGGTGAGTAGCATCATGATCAAATTGCCACGGTCTTCCCAAAAGAAGATGACAAGCTCGCATTGGCACCACATCACATACCACTTTGTCCACATAACTTCCCACTGAAAATTGCACCCTCGCACGATGCGTAATCTTCAGCTTACCAACACCATTCAGCCACTTCACATAATATGGTTGGGGCTGCCTCCATGTTGACATCCCAAGAGCATGCACAAGATCACTACTAATGATGTTGTTGTAGCTGCCTCCATCGATGACCACCTTGCAGTTTTTGTCGTTGATCTTGCAAATGGATTGGAACACATTTTGTCGCTGGCCCTTCTCCATAATAGGAGCATCATCATGAGCCACTTTGCGAACCATGAGATTAACACCATCTCCTCCATCTTAACTCAGAGGTGCTCCGGTCTCAAAAGTACAATAATTTGCATCTTTCTTCTCAGATTCAGATTTGTCACTTGAGTCATCGGTGACATATCCATAATTTGTGAGTAAAACCTTCTTCAGATTAGGACAATCCTTCTTGAAGTGACCTATACCCTTGCATGTATGGCACTGAATATTACTAATGCGAGTGGCAGGAGTATTGGAAGATTCAACCTTTGATGCATTAGCTTCCTTTGTAGTCATCTTGTTGTGTGAGCGAAAATCTGCAGCGACACTTCCATCTACTTCTCACTGAGTTGAACCTCTCCAAGTGCTTGATGTATAGGTTTGGCTGAGATTTTAGCGATGCTTCAGCTGCTGCTCTACACGAATAGCTTGATGCACAAGTTCTTGCAAATCTTGATATGTAACCATCTCTATCCTTTCTTGCACATCTTCATTCAGTCCATGAAAGAATCTTGACATTGTGGCCTCCTCTGGCTCATTCACCGCTATCCTAATCATCAAAATCTCCATCTCTTTATAGTACTAATCAACACTAGAATTACCTTGGCACAACCGTTGGAGTCGATTGTACAAGGTTCTTGTGAGATGTTCAGGAACAAACCGTCTCCGCAACAGATTTTTCATTTGCACCCATGTCTCCGGACGATCTCCAGCACGACACAATTGGTTCCACCAAATCAAAGCATATCCAGTAAGCTCAATGGATGCATATCATACCTTCTTCTCCTCCGTATAGCGGTGGCTGTCAAAAATCTGATCCACACGCATCTCCCACTCCAAATAATCATCGGGCTCGGTTTTCCCATTGAATGATGGTATTGAAGGAAATATGCCCTAGAGGCAATAATAAAGTTATTATTTGTTTCCTCATATCATGATAAATTTTTATTATTCATGCTAGAATTGTATTAACCGGAAACATAATACATGTGTGAATACATAGACCAACATAACGTCACTAGTATGCCTCTACTTGACTAGCTCATTAATAAAAGATGGTTATGTTTCCTAACCATAGACATGTGTTGTCATTTGATTAACGGGATCACATCATTAGGAGAATGATGTGATTGACATGACCCATTGCGTTAGCCTAGCACTTGATCGTTTAGTATATTGCTATTGCTTTTTTCATGACTTATACATGTTCCTGTAACTATGAGATTATGCAACTCCCGTTTATCGGAGGAACACTTTGGGTGCTACCAAACGTCACAACGAATCGGGTGATTATAAAGGAGTACTACAGGTGTCTCCAAAGGTACATGTTGGGTTGGCATATTTCGAGATTAGGTTTTGTCACTCCGATTGTCGGAGAGGTATCTCTGGGCCCTCTCGGTAATGCACATCACTATAAGCCTTGCAAGCAATGTAGCTAATGAGTTAGTTACGGAATGATGCATTACATAATGAGTAAAGAGACTTGCCGGTAACGAGATTGAACTAGGTATTGGATACCGACGATCGAATCTCGGGCAAGTAACATACCGATGACAAAGGGAACAACGTATGTTGTTATGCGGTTTGACCGATAAAGATCTTCGTAGAATATGTAGGAGCCAATATGGCATCCAGGTTCCGCTATTGGTTATTGACCGAGAATAGTTCTAGGTCATGTCTACATAGTTCTCGAACCCGTAGGGTCCGCACGCTTAACGTTACGATGACAGTTTTATTATGAGTTTATAAGTTTTGATGTACCGAAGTTTGTTCGGAGTCCCGGATGTGATCACGGACATGATGAGGATTCTCGAAATGGTCGAGACATAAAGATTGATATATTGGACGACTATATTCGGACACCGGAAGTGTTCCGGTGTTTTCGGAGAAAACGGAGTGCTTGGGAGGTTCTGGAACCCCCGGAGAAGTAATGGGCCTTATGGGCCTTGGTGGAGAGAGAGAGAGAGAGGGGCAGCCAGGATGGGCCGCGCGCCCCCTCCCCCTCTGGTCCGTATTGGACTAGAAGAGGGGCGGGCGGCGCCCCCCTCTTTCCCTCTCCCTCCCCCCTTCCTTTCCCCCTCCTAGTAGGAGTAGGAAAGAGGGAGTCCTACTACTAGGAGGAGGACTCCTCCTCCTTGGCGCGCCCATAAGGGCCGGCCGGCCTACCCCCTTGCTCCTTTATATACGGGGGCAAGGGGGCACCCTAGAACACACAAGTTGATCTACGTGATCTTCCTTAGCCGTGTGCGGTGCCCCCCTCCACCATATTCCACCTCGGTCATATCGTCGCGGAGTTTAGGCGAAGCCCTGCGCCGGTAGAACATCATCATCGTCACCACGCTGTCGTGCTGACGGAACTCATCCCTGACACTTTGCTGGATTGGAGTCCGGGGATCATCATCGAGCTGAACGTGTGCTGAACTCGGAGGTGCCGTACGTTCGGTACTTGGATCGGTCGGATCATCAAGACATACGACTACATCAACCGCGTTGTCATAACGCTTCCGCTTACGGTCTACGAGGGTACGTAGACAATACTCTCCCCTCTCATTGCTATGCATCACCATGATCATGCGTGTGCATAGGATTTTTTTTGAAATTACTACGTTACCCAACAGTGGCATCCGAGCCTGGTTTTATGCGTAGATGTCATATGCACGAGTAGAACACACGTGAGTTGTGGGCGATACAAGTCATACTGCTTACCAGCATGTCATACTTTGGCTTAGCGGTATTGTGAGATGAAGCGGCCCGGACCGACATTACGCGTACGCTTACACAAGACTGGTTTCACTGTTACGAGCACTCGTGCTTAAAGGTGACTGGCGGGTGTCTATCTCTCTCACTTTAGCTGAATCGAGTGTGGCTACGCCGGTCCTTGCGAAGGTTAAAACAACACTAACTTGACGAACTATCGTTGTGGTTTGATGCGTAGGTAAGAACGGTTCTTGATAAGCCCGTAGAAGCCACGTAAAATTTGCAACAACAAAGTAGAGGACGTCTAACTTGTTTTTGCAGGGCATGGTGTGATGTGATATTGTCAAGACGTGATGCTATATTTTATTGTATGAGATGACCATGTCTTGTAACGAAGTTATCGACAATGGCAGGAGCCATATGGTTGTCGCTTTATTGTATGAAATGCAACGCATCTGTAATTGCTTTACTTTATCACTAAGCGGTAGCGATAGTCGAGAAGCAATAGATGGCGAACGACAACGATGCTACGATGGAGATCAAGGTGTCGCGCCGGTGGCGATGGTGATCACGATGGTGCTTGGAGATGGAGATCACAAGCACAAGATGATGATGGCCATATCATATCACTTATATTGATTGCATGTGATGTTTATCATTTATGCATCTTATCTTGCTTTGATTGACGGTAGCATTTTAAGATGATCTCTCACTAAATTATCAAGAAGTTTTCTCCCTGAGTATGCACCATTGCCAAAGTTCTTCGTGCTGAGACACCACGTGATGATCGGGTGTGATAGGCTCTACGTTCAAATACAACGGGTGCAAAACAGTTGCACACGCAGAATACTCAGGTTAAACTTGACGAGCCTAGCATATAACAGATATGGCCTCGGAACACGGAGACCGAAAGGTCGAGCGTGAATCATATAGTAGATATGATCAACATATTGATGTTCACCGTTGAAACTACTCCATCTCACATGACGATCGGACATGGTGTAGTTGATATGGATCACGTAATCACTTAGAGGATTAGAGGGATGTCTATCTAAGTGGGAGTTCTTAAGTAATATGATTAATTGAACTTAAATTTATCATGAACTTAGTACCTGATAGTATTTTGCTTGTCTATGTTTGTTGTAGATAGATGGCTCGTGTTGTTGTTCCGTTGAATTTTAATGCATTCCTTGAGAAAGCAAAGTTGAAAGATGATGGTAGCAATTACGGACTGGGTCTGTAACACGAGGATTATCCTCATTGCTGCACGGAAGAATTACGTCCTGGAAGCACCGCTGGGTGCCGAGCCTGCTGCTGATGCAACCAGCGATGTTAAGAACGTCTGGCGAGCAAAGCTGATGACTACTCGATAGTTCGGTGTGCCATGCTTTACGGCTTAGAACCGGGTCTTCAACGACGTTTTGAGCGTCATGGAGCATCTGAGATGTTCCAGAGTTGAAGTTAATATTTCAAGCAAATGCCCGGATTGAGAGATTTGGCGTCTCCAATAAGTTCTATAGCTGCAAGATGGAGGAGAATAGTTACGTCGGTGAACACATACTCAAAATGTGCGGGTATAATAATCACTTGATTCAACTGGGAGTTAATCTTCCCGATGATAGTGTCATTGATGAATTCTTCAATCACTACCACCAAGCTACAAGAGCTTCGTGATGAACTATAATATGCAAGGGATGGACAAGACTATTCCCGAGCTCTTCGCAATGCTAAAAGCAGCGGAGGTAGAAATCAGAAGGAGCATCAAGTGTTGATGGTCAACAAGACCACCAGTTTCAAGAAAAGGGCAAAGGAAGAAGAAGGAAACTTCAAAAGAACAGCAAACAAGTTGATGCTCAAGAGAAGTAATCCAAGTCTGGACCTAAGCACGAGATCGAGTGCTTCTACCGCAAGCGATCGACTTTGGAAGCGGAACTGCCCCAAGTATTTGGCGGATAAGAAGGATGGCAAAGTGAACAAAGGTATATGTGATATACATGTTATTGATGTGTACCTTACTAATGCTCACAGTAGTACAGGTATTTGATCTTGGTTCATTGCTAGTATTTGCAACTCAAAGCAGGGACTACGGATTAAGCGAAGATTGGCTAAGGACGAGGTGACTATGCGCGTGGGAAATGGTTCCAAAGTCGATGTGATCGCGGTCGGCACGCTACCTCTACATCTACCATCGGGATTAGTTTTAGACCTAAATAATTGTTATTTGGTGCCAGCGTTGAGCATGAACATTATATCTGGATCTTGTTTGACACGAGACGGTTATTCATTTAAGTCAGAGAATAATGGTTGTTCTATTTATATGAGTAATATCTTTTATGGTCATGCACGCTTGAAGAGTGGTCTATTTTTATTGAATCTCGATAGTAGTGATACACATATTCATAGTGTTGAAACCAAAAGATGCAGAGTTGATAATGATAGTGCAACTTATTTGTGGCATTGTCGTTTAGGTCATATCGGTGTAAAGCGCATGAAGAAACTCCATACTGATGGGCTTTTGGAATCACTTGATTATGAATCACTTGGTACTTGCGAACCGTGCCTCATGGGCAAGATGACTAAAACGCCGTTCTCCGGAACTATGGAGCGAGCAAATGATTTATTGGAAATCATACATACTGATGTTTGTGGTCCAATGAATGTTGAGGCTCACGGCGGGTATCGTTATTTTCTCACCTTCACAGATGATTTGATCAGATATGGGTATATCTACTTAATGAAACACAAGTCTGAAACATTTGAAAAGTTCAAAGAATTTCAGAGTGAACTGGAAAATCATCGTAACAAGAAAATAAAATTTCTACGATCTGATCGTGGAGGAGAATATTTGAGTTACGAGTTTGGTCTACATTTGAAACAATGCGGAATAGTTTCGCAACTCACGCCACCCGGAACACCACAACAAAATGGTGTGTCCGTATGTCGTAATCGTACTTTACTAGATATGGTGCGATCTATGATGTCTCTTACTGATTTACCGCTATCGTTTTAGGGTTATGCTTTAGAGACGGCCGCATTCACGTTAAATAGGGCACCATCAAAATCCGTTGAGATGACGCCTCATGAACTATGGTTTGGCAAGAAACCAAAGTTGTCGTTTCTTAAAGTTTGGGGCTGCGATGCTTATGTGAAGAAACTTCAACCAGATAAGCTCGAACCCAAATCGGAGAAATGTGTCTTCATCGGATACCCAAAAGAGACTGTTGGGTACACCTTCTATCACAGATCTGAGGGCAAGATTTTCGTTGCTAAATTCGGATCCTTTCTAGAGAAGGAGTTTCTCACGAAAGAAGTGAGTAGGAGGAAAGTAGAACTTGATGAGGTAACTGTACCTGCTCCCTTATTGGAAAGTAGTTCATCACAAGAATCGGTTCCTGTGACAACTACACCAATTAGAGAGGAAACTAATGATCTTGATCATGAAACTTCAGATCAAGTTTCTACTGAACCTCGTAGGCTTACCAGAGTAAGATCCGCACCAGAGTGGTACGGTAATCCTATTCTGGAAGTCATGTTACTTGACCATGATGAACCTACGAACTATGAGAAGCGATGATGAGCCCAGATTCATAAAATGGCTAGAGGCCATGAAATCTGAGATGGGATCAATGTATGAGACCAAAGTATGGACTTTGGTTGACTTGCCCGATGATCGACAAGCCATTGAGAATAAATGGATCTTTAAGAAGAAGATGGCGATGGTAATGTAATCGTCTATAAAGCTCGACTTGTTGCGAAAGGTTTTCGACAAGTTCAAGGGGTTGACTACGATGAGACTTTCTCACCCGTAGCGATGCTTAAGTCTGTCCGAATCATGTTAGCAATTGCTGCAGTTTGTGATTATGAAATTTGGCGAATGGATGTAAAAACTGCATTCTTGAATGGATTTCTGGAAGAAGAGTTTTATATGATGCAACCAGAAGGTTTTGTTGATCCAAAAGGTGCTAACAAAGTATGCAAGCTCCAGCGATCCATTTATGGACTGGTGCAAGCATCTCGGAGTTGGAATAAACGCTTGGATAGTGTGATCAAAGCATATGGTTTTATATAGACTTTTGGAGAAGCCTGTATTTACAAGAAAGTGAGTGGGAGCTCTGTAGCATTTCTGATATTATATGTAGATGGCATATTATTAATTGGAAATGATATAGAATTTCTGGATAGCATAAAGGGATACTTGAATAAGAGTTTTTCTATGAAAGACCTCGGTGAAGCTGCTTATATATTGGGCATCAAGATTTATAGAGATAGATCAAGACGCTTAATTGGACTTTCACAAAGCACATACCTTGATAAAGTTTTGAAAAGGTTCAAAATGGATCAGGCAAAGAAAGGGTTCTTGCCCGTGCTACAAGGTGTGAAATTGAGTCAGACTCAATGCCCGACCACATCAGAAGATAGAGAGAAAATGAAAGATGTTCCCTATGCTTCAGCCATAGGCTCTATCATGAATGCAATGTGCGTGCAGACACTGACGTATGCTTAGCAATAAGCTTAGCAGGAAGGTACCAAAGTAATCCAGAGTGGATCCTTTGGACAGCGGTCAAGAACATCCTGAAATACGAAAAGTACTAAGGATATGTTTCTCGATATGGAGGTGACAAAGAGCTAGTCGTAAATGGTTACGTCGATGCAAGCTTTGACACTCATCCGGACGATTCTAAATCGCAAACCGGATCGTGTTTTTATTAAGCGGTGGAGCTGTAAGTTGGTGCAGTTCTAAACAAAGCGTCGTGGCGGGATCTACATGTGAAGCGGTGTACATAGCTGCTTGGAAGCAGCAAATGAAGGAGTCGGATGAAGGAGTTCATTTCCGATCTAGGTGTCATACCTAGTGCATCGGGACCAATGAAGATCTTACGTGACAATCTTGGTGCAATTGCCTTGGCAAAGGAATCCAGATTTCACAAGAGGACCAAGCACATCAAGAGACGCTTCAATTCCATACGGGACCAAGTCCAGGTGGGAGACATAGAGATTTGCAAGATACATACGGATCTGAATGTTGCATACCCATTGACTAAGCCTCTTCCACGAGCAAAACATGATCAGCACCAAGGCTCCATGGGTGTTAGAGTCATTACCGTGTAATCTAGATTATTGACTCTAGTGCAAGTGGGAGACTGAAGGAAATATGCCCTAGAGGCAATAATAAAGTTATTATTTATTTCCTCATATCATGATAAATGTTTATTATTCATGCTAGAATTGTATTAACCGGAAACATAATACATGTGTGAATACATAGACCAACATAACGTCACTAGTATGCCTCTACTTGACTAGATCATTAATCAAAGATGGTTATGTTTCCTAACCATAGACATGTGTTGTCATTTGATTAACGGGATCACATCATTAGGAGAATGATGTGATTGACATGACCCATTCCGTTAGCCTAGCACTTGATCGTTTAGTATATTGCTATTGCTTTTTTCATGGCTTATACATGTTCCTGTAACTATGAGATTATGCAACTCCCGTTTATCGGAGGAACACTTTGGGTGCTACCAAATGTCACAACGTAACTGGGTGATTATAAAGGAGTACTACTGGTGTCTCCAAAGGTACATGTTGGGTTGGCATATTTCGAGATTAGCTTTTGTCACTCCGATTGTCGGAGAGGTATCTCTGGGCCCTCTTGGTAATGCACATCACTGTAGGCCTTGCAAGCAATGTAGCTAATGAGTTAGTTATGGAATGATGCATTACATAACGAGTAAAGAGACTTGCCGGTAACGAGATTGAACTAGGTATTGGATACCGACGATCGAATCTCGGGCAAGTAACATACCGATGACAAAGGGAACAACGTATGTTGTTATGCGGTTTGACCGATAAAGATCTTCGTAGAATATGTAGAAGACAATATGGGCATCCAGGTTCCGCTATTGGTTATTGACCGAGAATAGTTCTAGGTCATGTCTACATAGTTCTCGAACCCGTAGGGTCCGCACGCTTAACGTTACGATGACAGTTTTATTATGAGTTTATAAGTTTTGATGTATCGAAGTTTGTTCGGAGTCCCGGATGTGATCAAGGACATGACGAGGAGTCTCGAAATGGTCGAGACATAAAGAATGATATATTGGACAACTATATTCAGACACCGGAAGTGTTCCGGGTGTTTTCGGAGAAAACCGGAGTGCCGGAGGGTTACCGGAACCCCCCGGGAGAAGTAATGGGCCTTATGGGCCTTAGTGGAGAGAGAGAGAGGGGCAGCCAGGATAGGCCGCGCGCCCCCTCCCCCTCTGGTCCGTATTGGACTAGGAGAGGGGGGCGGCGCCCCCCTCTTTCCCTCTCCCTCTCCCCCTTCCTTTCCCCCACCTAGTAGGAGTAGGAAAGAGGGAGTCCTACTCCTACCAGGAGGAGGACTCCTCCTCCTTGGCGCGCCCACAAGGGCCAGCCGGCCGCCCCCCTTGCTCCTCTATATACGGGGGCAAGGGGGCACCCTAGAACACACAAGTTGATCTACGTGATCGTTCCTTAGCCGTGTGCGGTGCCCCCCTCCACCATATTCCACCTCGGTCATATCATCGCGGAGTTTAGGCGAAGCCCTGCGCCGGTAGAACATCATCATCGTCACCACGCCGTCGTGCTGACGGAACTCGTCCCCGACACTTTGCTGGATCGGAGTCCAGGGATCGTCATCGAGCTGAACGTGTGCTGAACTCGGAGGTGCCGTACGTTCGGTACTTGGATCGGTCGGATCGTCAAGACGTATGACTACATCAACCGCGTTGTCATAACGCTTCTGCTTACGGTCTATGAGGGTACGTAGACAATACTCTCCCCTCTCGTTGCTATGCATCACCATGATCTTGCGTGTGCGTAGGATTTTTTTTGAAATTACTACATTACCCAACAGGTATGGTATGTTTGAATTTACCAATCCCATCATCTTCATGGTCACGATGAGCACGCCCATGACCTCTTCCTCCCATGGCAAAGCCTTCTTGGCCTTCTCCGTGACGATCATGATGAACACGTCGTGGTCGAGGCTCGTAGTAGTTTCGAGCATCATCGGAGTGGTCGCTCCAATGCTCTCCATGGTGGTCCTGCTGTATGGGGAGTTGTCGATGTCGACCCGTGCATAAGCCCATCTCGTGGTGGTGACGGTGGTGCCCAAGTAGCACCTCGCTAGTCGTGAAGCGAGAACGCCGAGGTGGTGCAGCATAGTAGCTATGAGCATCATCCGAGTAGGCGTGGTTGTGCTCTCCATGCTCCTCCTCAAGGTGGCGTTGGCCCTGCTGTTCGTGGATTTGTCGATGTCGACCCGTGCAGCAAGCCTATCTCGGGGAGTTCCTCGATGAGGGAGTCGATTCTCCGGCCAAGGTTGGTCTCCACGGCCGATATGCGCCTGTCCACCTTGTTCAACACATACTCTTGTGTATCCTCCATAGGCGGGCTGCAAGCTTGGATCGTACACGAGAAGTGGCAGCTCCTCCTCCACGAGGTGCCTACCTCCATGCACACCATCAACACTGCTAGATCTCCTCGAACCCATGAAAGCTTCTCAAGAACAAAATCAGCAAGAGAAAATAGCACCATGAACAACCTAAAGCTCGATACCAAGATGATGCGGGGCGCCTCTAAAACGATCTTTCACGGTGCCAAAGAACTCACAAGGAGCAGCAACAAACTCACTCGATACTTGTTTCAACAAACTTTGTTTCTCTCAAGTGGCAAGAACAAGAGGAAACACTCTCGAGATAAATTGCAGCGGATAACTAGCTGGGTTTACAAGGATGCATCCCAAACCATGAAGCTTGTGAACCTAAGAAGAATCACAAGAGGGAACCACAAGGATCCTATATGAATTAAGGACAGGCCCTCCAATCCACAGACGAGCTAACACTCAAGCGATACTAGTGCTCACAGCACAACACAACCTCACCGGCTGTCTACAAACATAAACTCAGAAATCTCATCCCCTCACATGGAACAGCTAGGGAGTATTTATACTAGAAGCACCCACTAGTTAGGTGTGAAAACAACTCAAAAGAAGGGTAAATTCATGAGCCCCAAGCTATAGCAGAGCAAACTTATTGAGCCTCGCGCTGTAATAAATTAAGTGGACAGCTTGCATGGAAACTTGCACAACTTTTGACTCAAGACCTCAAATGATGCACCATTTTTTTGAACGAAAGCTTAATTCTAAGACCATCTTTTACAGCCTCTATAAAGTGCTAGAGAATTCCAAAATTAATTAGCTAGGTTTAGGTGGGAAGTTCTTCTTGGAAATCGATGTGTCATTTCTCCCAAAATAGGCACGGAAGCTTCCCAACTAAGATAATGGTTTTGCCCTTGTCTTCGTTTGAATTCTCTAATGGTTCAGCATTTGTGCTAGCATTAACCTCACTCTTGGATGCCTTGGTCATGATCTCGTCCACATCCGACGCTTATGTCAAAAGGCTTCACCGATAAGCTCGAACCTAATTCGAGAGAAGTGCATCTTTATAGGATACCCTAAGGAAACTATTGGGTACACCTACAACAGATCCGTAGGCAAGATCTTTATTGCTAAGAATGGGTCATTTCTAGAGAAGGAGTTTCTCTCAAAAGAAGTGAATGAGAGGAAAGTAGAACTTGATGAGGTAATTGTACCTTCTCTCGAATTGGAAAGTAGCACATCACAGAAAACCGTTCCCGTGATGCCTACACCAACAAGAGAGGAAGCAAATGTTAATGATCATGAAACTTTAGATCAAGTTACTACTAAACTTCGTAGGTCGACCAGAGTGTGATCTGCACCAGAGTGGTACGGTAATCCTATCCTGGAAGTTCTGTTATTAGACCGAGGAGAACCTACGAACTATGAAGAAGCTATGATGAGCCACGATTCTGACAATGGCTTGAGGCCATGAAATCTGAGATAGGATCCATGTATGAGAACAACGTGTGGACTTTGGTGGAATTTCCCGATGACCAGCAAGCCATAGAGAATAAAAGGATCTTCAAGAAGAAGACTGACGCTGATGATAATGTTACTGTGTACAATGCTCTACTTGTTGCAAAAGGTTTTCGACAAGTTCAAGGGGTTGACTACGATGAGACTTTCTCACCTGTAGCGATGCTTAAGTCTGCCCGAATCATGTTAGTAATTGCTGCATTTTATGATTATGAAATCTGGCAAAAGGACGTCAAAACTGCATTCCTTAATGGATTTCTTAAAGAAGAGTTGTATATGATGCAACCAGAAGGTTTTGTCGATCCTAAAGGTGCTAGCAAAGTGTGGAAGCTCCAGCATAAAGATCCATCTATTGACTAGTGCAAGCATCTCGGAGTTGGAATATACGCTTTGATGAGGTGATCAAAGCATATAGTTTTATCTGAGACTTACGATGAAGCATGTATTACAAGAAAGTGAGTGGGAGCTCTGTAGCATTTCTAATATT
>JAHHZJ010002540.1:0-24691 GCA_021437245.1 Aegilops speltoides
TTTCCACTTCACTCTAAAATTCTTTGAACCTTTCAATTATTTCAGACTTATGTTTCATCAAGTAGATATACCCATATCTGCTCAAATCATCTTGTGAAGGTTAGAAAATAACGATACTTGCCACGAGCCTTCATACTCATTGGTCTGCATACATCAGTATGTATTATTTCCAATAAGTCAGTAGCTCATTCCATTGTTCCGAAGAACGGAGTTTTAGTCATTTTGCCCAAAAGGCACGGTTCGCAAGCATCAAATGATTCATAACCAAGTGATTCTGAAAATCCATCTTTATGGAGTTTCTTCATGCGCTTTACACCAATATGACCCAAACGGCAGTGCCACAAATAAGTTGCACTATCATTATTAACTTTGCATCTTTTGGCTTCAATATTATGAATGTGTGTATCACACGATCGAGATCCAACAAACCATTTTCATTGGGTGTATGACCATAGAAGGTTTTATTCATGAAAACAGAACAACAATTATTCTCTAACTTACATGAATAACCGTATTGCAATAAACATGATCAAATCATATTCATGCTCAACGCAAACACCAAATAACACTTATTTAGGTTTAACACTAATCCCGAAAGTATAGGGAGTGTGCGATGATGATCATATCAATCTTGGAACTATTTCCAACACACATCGTCACTTCACCATTAACTAGTCTCTGTTTATTCTGCAACTCCCGTTTCGAGTTACTAATCTTAGCAACTGAACTAGTATCAAATACTGAGGGGTTGCTATAAACACTAGTAATGTACACATCAATAACATGTATATCAAATATACTTATGTTCACTTTGCCATCCTTCTTATCCGCCAATCACTTGGGGTAGTACCTCTTCCACTGACCAGTCTCTTTGCAGTAGAAGCACTTAGTCTCAGGCTTAGGATCAGACTTGGGTTTCTTCACTTGAGCAGCAACTTGCTTGCCGTTCTTCTTGAAGTTCCCCTTCTTTTCCCTTTGCCTTTTTCTTGAAACTAGTGATCTTGTTAACCATCAACACTTGATGCTCTTTTCTTGATTTCTACCTTCACGATCTCAACATCGCGAAGAGCTCAGAATAACTTTCGTCATCCCTTGCATATTACAGTTCATCACAAAGTTCTAGTAACTTAGTGATGGTGACTAGAGAATTCTGTCAATCACTATCTTATCTGGAAGATTAACTCCCACTTGATTCAAGTGATTGAAGTACCTGCACAATCTGAGCACATGCTCACTAGTTGAGCGATTCTCCTCCATCTTTTAGCTATAGAACTTGTTGGAGACTTCATATCTCTCAACTCGGTATTTGCTTGAAATATTAACTTTAACTCCTGGAACATCTTATATGGTCCATGACGCTCAAAACGCCTTTGAAGTCCCGATTCTAAGCCATTAAGCATGGTGCACTAAACTATCAAGTAGTCATCATATTGAGCTAGCTAAACGCTCATAACGCCCGTGATCTGCTCCTGCAATAGGTCTGTCACCTAGCGGTGCATCAGGGACATAATTCTTCTGTGCAGCAATGAGGATAAACCTCATGTCACGGATCTAATCCGCATCATTGCTACTAACATCTTTCAACACAGTTTTTCTCTAGGAACATATCAAAATAAACATATGAAAGCAACAACGCGAGCTATTGATCTACAACATAATTTGCAAAATACTACTAGGACTAAGTTCATGATAAATTAAAGTTCAGTTAATCATATTACTTAAGAACTACCACTTAGATAGATATCCCTCTAATCCTCTAAGTGATCACGTGATCCAAATCAACTAAACCATATCCGATCATCACGTGAGATGGAGTAGTTTCAATGGTGAACATCACTATGTTGATCATATCTACTATATGATTCACGCCGACCTTTCGGTCTCCGTGTTCCGAGGCCATATCTGATATGCTAGGCTCGTCAAGTTTAACTCGAGTCTTCGCGTGTGCAACTGTTTTGCACCCGTTGTATTTGAACGTAGAGCCTATCACACCCGATCATCACGTGGTGTCTCAGCACGAAGAACTTTCACAACGGTGCATACTCAGGGAGAACACTTCTTGATAATTAGTGAGAGATCATCTTAAAATGCTACCGTCAAACAAAACATAATAAGATGTATAACAGATAAACATCATATGCAATCAAAAATATGTGACACGATATGGCCATGATCATCTTGCGCCTTTGATCTCCATCTCCAAAGTACTGTCATGATCTCTATCGTCACCGGCACGACACCATGATCTTCATCATCTTGATCTATATCAATGTGTCATCACATGGTCGTCTCACCAACTATTGCTCTTGCAACTATTGCTATCGCATAGCGATAAAGTAAAGCAATTATTTGGCACTTGCATCTTATGCAACAAAGAGACAACCATAGAGCTTCTGCCAGTCGCCGATAACTTCAACAAAACATGATCATCTCATACAACAACTTATATCTCATCACGTTTTGACCATATCACATCACAACATGCCCTGCAAAAACAAGTTAGACGTCCTCTACTTTGTTGTTGCAAGTTTTACGTGGCTGCTACGGGCTGAAGCAAGAACCAATCTCACCTACGCATCAAAACCACAACGATAGTTTGTCAAATAGACTCCGTTTTAACCTTCGCAAGGACCGGGCGTAGCCATACTTAGTTCAACTAAAGTTGGAGAAACCGACACCCGCCAGCCACTGTGTGCAAAGCACGGCGGTAGAACCAGTCTCGCGAAGCGTCACGCGTAATGTCGGTCCGGCCGCTTCATCCAACAATACCGCCAACCAAAGTATGACATGCTGGTAGGCAGTATGACTTATATCGTCCACAACTCACTTGTGTTCTACTCGTGCATATAACATCGGACCATAAAACCTAGGCTCGGATGCCCTTGTTGGGGAACGAGTAATTTCAAAAATTTCCTACGCACATGCAAGATCATGGTGATGATATAGCAACGAGAGGGAAGAGTGTTCGCCCACGCACCCTCGAGACCGTAAGCGAAGCGTTAGCACAACGCGTTGATGTAGTCGACGTCTTCACGATCCGACCGATCCAAGCACCGAACGTACGGAGCCTCCGAGTTCAGCACACGTTCAGCTCGATGACGTCCCTTGAACTCCGATCCAGCCGAGTGTCGAGGGAGAGTTCCGTCAGCACGACGGCGTTTTGATGATCTTGATGTTCTACCGGCGCAGGGCTTCGCCTAAGCTTCGCGACGATATGACTGAGGTGGAATATGGTGGAAGGGGGCACCGCACACGGCTAAGGAACGATCCGTAGATCAACTTGTGTGTTCATGGGGTGCGCCCTGCCCCCGTATATAAAGGAGAGAGGGAGGAGGAGGCCGGCCCTATGAGGGGCGCGCCATGGGGAGTCCTACTCCCACCGGGAGTAGGATTCCCCCTTTCCTAGTCCAACTAGGGGTCCTTCCATGTAGTAGGAGTAGGAGACTAGGAAGGGAAGGAGAAGGAAGGAAGGAGGGGTGCGGCCTCCCTAGTCCATTCGGACTAGGCCTTGGGCGCGGCCTGCCCTAGGCAGCCCCTCTCTCTTTCCCGCAGGGCCCAATAAGGCCCAATACTTCTCCCCGGCGAATTCCCGTAACTCTCCGGTACTCCGAAAAATACCCGAATCACTCGGAACCTTTCCGAACTCCGAATATAGTCGTCCAATATATCGATTTTTACGTCTCGACCATTTCGAGACTCCTCGTCA
Organism: Aegilops speltoides; assembly: GCA_021437245.1. Lineage (NCBI taxonomy): Eukaryota > Viridiplantae > Streptophyta > Magnoliopsida > Poales > Poaceae > Aegilops > Aegilops speltoides. The sequence continues at coordinate 3,707 of JAHHZJ010002540.1, forward strand.
TGTCCCCGATCTCATCCGGGACTCCGAACTCCTTCGGTACATCAAAACTCATAAACTCATAATATAAGCATCATCGAAACCTTAAGCGTGCGGACCCTACGGGTTCGAGAACTATGTAGACATGACCTAGAACTATTCTTGGTCAATAACCAATAGCGGGACCTGGATGCCCATATTGGCTCCTACATATTCTACGAAGATCTTTATCGGTCAAACCGCATAACAACATACGTTGTTCCCTTTGTCATCGGTATGTTACTTGCCCGAGATTCGATCGTCGGTATCCAATACCTAGTTCAATCTCGTCACCGGCAAGTCTCTTTACTCGTTCTGTAATGCATCATCCCGTAACCAACTCATTGGTCACATTGCTTGCAAGGCTTATAATGATGTGCATTACCGAGAGGGCCCAGAGATACCTCTCCGACAATCGGAGTGACAAAACCTAATCTCGAATACGCCAACTCAACATGTACCTTCGGAGACACCTGTAGTACTCCTTTATAATCACCCGATTACGTTGTGATGTTTGGTAGTACCCAAAGTGTTCCTCCGTAAACGGAGTTGCATAATCTCATAGTTACAGAGGAACATGTATAAGTCATGAAGAAAGCAATAGCAACATACTAAACGATCAAGTGCTAGGCTAACGGAATGGGTCATGTCAATTACATCATTCTCCTAATGATGTGATCCCGTTAATCAAATGACAACTCTTTTGTCCATGGCTAGGAAACATAACCATCTTTGATAAATGAGCTAGTCAAGTAGAGGCATACTAGTGACACTATGTTTGTCTATGTATTCACACATGTATTATGTTTCGGGTTAATACAATTCTATCATGAATAATAAACATTTATCATGATATAAGGAAATAAATAATAACTTTATTATTGCCTCTAGGGCATATTTCCTTCACCAGTAGGAGGAGGCCCCGGAGTTGCCGCAGGACAACCTCCCGTACTTTGCACCGGACTCCGCACCAGAACCTGCAGTGGTTCCGGAGTCCGGCGGGCGGCCGCGGAACGAGCCGAGCGAGAGAAGCAGGAGGCGCGGGTGGCGGAGGTACAGCAAGAGCTCCAGGCTCTCGTGGAAAAGCACGAGAGTTTGGAGCGTGACTCGAAGACTCGAGAGTCCGAGCTTGCGTCGGCTCTTGAGAGTGCCAAAGCCGCTAAGGCCGATGCCCACAAGGCCCTCCAGGAAATCGAGGATTTAAAGAAAATAGCGGCGGGTAAGGCATTCTTCATGCAGAGCAAGCATGTTAAAGTGAATTACCTGTTACTTACCCGAATTTGGAGCTCTCCAGGAGCATTCGTAGATATGCCCCGCAGCGTGTCCGATGCTGCCGCTTTCTACAGAGCCGAGGAGGGGAGCTCGACGGAGAAGGTATTCTGGTCTTAGTATGCTGAGGCCGGACATCCGGAGGCCCTTAGCGACCAGCTGAAGTAGCTGGTCGAGCTCCACAAGGTCGCCGAACAGGCCATGAAGGGCCTTATTGTTCGGCTATGGCCCAACGGGGCCATGCCTGGGAGCTACTTCGGCCTGGTGCGGCGGCTGGTGGATGCGTGTCCCTGGGTTGAAGTCGTCAAGCACTCCGCCTGCATTGAAGGTGCCCGTCGGGCCCTTGCCCGTGCTAAAGTGCACTAGGAAGGATGGATGCTGAGAAGCTTGTGACGGACGCGCCACCGCCGGGCAAGGAGTATCACACCCCCGAGATGTATTATAAGTGTGTCCTGAAGGGTGCCCGCATTATTGCGGGTGAGTGCTCCAAAGATGTAATATTTGAGTAGACTCACATTTTGTTATCTGTGCTTGAAACTTTGTTCAGTAGCGCTAAGCAGCTTGTTAATTTAAAATATTACCTTCAGGCGGCCATTTATCAAATCGAGAGATGGCAAGTCGTCGCCTTCAGCCCCCATGCCACGAGTTTGGGGTGTTCGGGATAAATTTGAGCACTCTTATTCCCATTTTGGGTCCATCTAGGAGGCGCCAACACAACGAACGAGGCAACCGGACTTATAGTGCTTGAACACTCTCACTTAGCCATAGAATTCTATAATTTTAAATTTGGTGAAGCCCCTAGTGTTGGAAGGTCAATTCGGGCGCTATCCACGCTGGGCGGACAAAGCCGGTTCCTCGCTCTAAGCGGCATAAGTCTTTAGGGACTCGAAAAACCTCTCGAACAGCGATCGCTCTTGCCTCATCATGACGGTCAGTTTTAGCTTTCCTCCGAGGCGCCGCCCAGCTCAAGCTGGGCGCAATCGCAGTGGTTCTCCCAGCTACCTTAGCCAATATAACGGAATGTAAGGTACCAAAACATGGGAGCCGGGCAAACCCAACTATTGACCCAAGACATGATTCGGAGCCGATGCATATAATGCTATAAGTTCGGGGTGCCGCACTTGTGAAAGTGTTCGGACTTATCACACCATAATGTGGGGAACTTAAGCCCCTGGTGTGTTTAGCCATACCAAAGTGCACGGATGCAACATGTCATAAATGAACACATGTATAAGAAAGGAATGCAATTATAAGCAAAAAAGCGATGCATTGTTTATTCAAGAAATACTTCCATGAATGCAGAACGATACAAATAGTGCGGTAAGCAAGGGATGGGACTATTAAACATGTCCCCCTCCAGGGGTAGGCTACGGAATGGTGTATAAAACAGATTTAATGCTCGTAATGGAGACCACCTGGATACTCGTCGTAGCCGTTCTCCTTCCCTGGCTGTTGCATCGTGAGTTCGGCAGGTCTACTGCCGGACAGGGCCTCTGGTGAACGGAGTCCTGTGGGTAAAAAAAGAAAGAAGAAAAAAAGGAATGACACACTTGGAAGCCCCTGGTGTGGTCGTGCCCCTCCCCCTATGCCCATGGTATCTCCAAAGCGTAATGATGTACGCGAAGGACTGGTCTTGCAATTTTGCAAGGGCTGGGGTTGGGGCCGCATTGCTACGCGTGCTCGGAACGTGCCAGGTGGTCTTGTTGTAGGTTACTCCGGGCGCGTTTAGCCATGTCCGGTCGCTTAACGGCCGGACTTGAGAATTGCCTTAAGAGGCTGCACTGTACTTCTGCCACGAGAGCCGCTGTATGTTCCTCCATTCGGAGAGAGCGTTCAGTGTTTCCGTTGACCGTGATGACTCCTCGAGGGCCTGGCATCTTGAGCTTGAGGTATCGTGAAAGCGGCACGCGCTGAACTTTGTAAACGCGTCCGTCCGAAAGCAGAGCGTGATAGCCACCGCGAACGGAACTATGTCAAGATTAACTCCTCGCCGGAAGTTATCCGGGATCCAAGACCACTTCGATGTAATCGAGCTGCATAATTGGCCTCTACACCTGGTATGACGCCTTTGAAGGTCGTGTTTGTGGGTTTGATCCTTGAGGGGTCTATGCCCATCTTGCGCACTATATCCTAATAAAGCAAGTTCAGGCTGCTGCCGCCGTCCATCAGGACTCTGGTGAGGTGGAATCCATCGACGATTGGGTCTAAAACTAGTGCGGCAAATCTGCCATGGCGGATGCTGGTGGGGTGGTCCCTTCGATCAAAAGTGATCGGGCAGGAGGACCATGGGTTGAACTTCGCGGCGACTGGCTCCATCGCGTATACGTCCCTGAGTGCACGCTTCCGCTCCCTCTTGGGTATGTGGGTTGTGTTGGGGAACGTAGTAATTTCAAAGTGAGAGAGATAGACACCCGCCAGCCACCTTTAAGCACGAGTGCTCGTAACGGTGAAACCAGTCTCGCGTAAGCGTACGCGTAATGTCGGTCCGGGCCGCTTCATCTCACAATACCGCCGAACCAAAGTATGACATGCTGGTAAGCAGTATGACTTGTATCGCCCACAACTCACTTGTGTTCTACTCATGCATATAACATCAATGCATAAAACCTAGGCTCGGATGCCACTATTGGGGAACGTAGTAATTTCAAAAAAATTCCTACGCCCACGCAAGATCATGGTGATGGTATACCAACGAGAGGGAGAGTGTATCTTCATACCCTTGAAGATCGCTAAGCGGAAGCGTTTATCAACGTGGTTGATGTAGTCGTACGTCTTCACGATCCGACCGATCCAAGTACCGAACGCACAGCACCTCCGAGTTCTGCACACGTTCAGCTCGATGGCGTCCTCGCCTTCTCGATCCAGCAAGACGGGCGAAGTAGTAGATGAGTTCCGGCAGCACGACGGCGTGGTGACGGTGTTGGTGAAGAACAATCTCTGCAGGGCTTCGCCTAAGCGCTATGGAAACTATGACAGAGGATAAACTAGAGGGGACGGGGTTGCCAGCACACGGCTTGGTGTTTCTTGATGTGTCTTTGGTGCTAGCCCTGCCCCTCTATTTATATGTTGAGCCTTGGGGTCGAAACTTGGAGTAAAAGCCTCCACAAAGTCGGTTTCACCCGAAAGGCAAGAGTCCTTCTCGGACTCGGGGCGAGACGCCAGGTTCCCGGCGTCGGACCCTGACGCCAGGACCCCGACGTCGGCCTCGACTCATAAAACTTCCTTTGCGCTTTCCAAAACCTTGTGGGCATTCCCTTGGCCCAAATAATGTGTTCTCGCACCCAAACATTTCGAAACATCCAGAACCCTTCCGTGAATTCGAACCCTTCCGAGATCAAACACTATTATCCCATATATCAAACTTTATCTCCGGACCATTCCGGAGTTCCTCGTCATGTCCATGATCTCATCGGGACTACGAACAACATTCGTTACCAACATGCATAACTCATATAATACTATATAAATCAGCTAAACGTTAAGCGTGCGGACCCTACGGGTTCGAGAACTATGTAGACATGACCGAGACACGTTTCCGATCAATAACCAATAGCGGAACCTGGATGCCCATATTGGCTCCCACATATTCTACGAATATCTTTATCGGTCAAACCGCATAACAACATACGTTGTTCCCTTTGTCATCGGTATGTTACTTACCCGAGATTCGATCGTCGGTATCCAATACCTAGTTCAATCTCGTTACCGGCAAGTCTCTTTACTCGTTACGTAATGTATCATCCCGTAAGCAACTCATTGGTCACATTGCTTGCAAGGCTTATAGTGATGTGCATTACCGAGAGGGCCCAGAGATACCTTTCCGACAATCGGAGTGAAAAAACCTAATCTCAAAATACGCCAACTCAACATGTACCTTCGAAGACACCTGTAGTACTCCTTTATAATCACCCAGTTACGTTGTGACGTTTGGTAGTACCCAAAGTGTTCCTCCGGTAAACGGGAGTTGCATAATTCTCATAGTTAAAGGAACATGTATAAGTCATGAAGAAAGCATTAGCAGTATACTAAACAATCAAGTGCTAGGCTAACGGAATGGGTCATGTCAATCACATCATTCTTCTAATGATGTGATCCCACTAATCAAATGACAACACATGTCTATCCGCCTATTATATACCTAAGGGGTGATGGCCGATTGAACAACAACACACAATCAATCAGTTTATCTACCACATTTTACCTTTATCTTTTATCTTCTCCATTGTTATTTTTCTTCCTCGTTCTTCGTTCGTTCTTTTTGTTGCAGGGCGCCGAACCTCGAGGCCGTAGGGGCGATCAGGTCGAGCTAGGGCAGCACATAGCCGCCGCACGCGCAGACGGGGTCCCTCCCGGGCACGTGGTGTTTCAGGTTCTCAAAAGCACCCGCCGGATTGCTTGCGTACTGCGCTTCCGGACAGGTCTTCTTCGACGTGAGCTGTGGTGCATCACCCCGGCATTGGAGGTACACGGTGACGTGTTCGTGTGCGAACACCGTGGGCTCGTCCTCACCCACTTCCATGATCCTTCGAAGAAAAATCATGGTGCGAGCCGGGGCTATAACCCTCGTTTCAGGAGAAAAAAAGAATGGTGTTCACACGCCGGGCTAAGCATAGCAAGACAGTTAAACAGAGCTGTCGATCAAAGCTTGGCCCGAGCGACACGGTTTCTAGAGGCTTAAACACGCACCGCACGTCCAGGAATTCACCAGTCGAAAACCACCAAACTTGTGCATGGAAGTCATGACATTTTTGCCAGTGGCGACACGGCGCGGAGCTATCAAAGCTTTGCCCGAGCGACACGACTCGAACATCCCGTGGAGACGAACAGAAACCTCTACGTAGGCCAATGAAATAGTTAGCTGCTTCCTTAAGCGTTCCAATTGGACGTAGACATGCAGTCCGAGTCCAATAGTACGTACAATCCAGCTGTGTCTGCTTGCTTGCTGACCAGTCAAGAGTGCAAAAGTTTCTTCAGTACCCTGAGAACAGCAGGATGAGGTCATCGTCATTGCTTGTATATACGTATTCCACGGTGGCAGAGCACTCTCGGCCTTACAAAACGCTCCGTCTCCCCTTATATATAGCACGGCAGCCGAAGCTAGCAAAACCTACACCAACAGGCTTGCTTGCTAGGTACGTACTAGCTAGCTAGCTCTGGTATTCAACACAATAACTTACTGGCTCAATGGCCGCCACCCGAGCGTGCTTGGTTGTGCTAGTCGTGGCTCTCACGTTTGTCTGCTTAGACGGCCGGGCGGCGGCGGCGCCGGCGACTGCTGGGAGTTTGGCTCAGCGGCGGCAGGATGCTCAATGTGTAAGCAGCTTCACCGAGGTCTTTCTTTGAAAAATCTCTTATTCAAGTATCCTTTTATGCTATCCAGAATTTCTATATCATTCATCAACAATATGTCATCTACATATAGTTTTAGAAATGCTACAGAGCTCCCACTCACTTTCTTATAAATACAGGATTTCTTCAAAAGTCTGTATAAAACCATATGAGGTGCAAAGCCTCCTTAGGCGGCTCAATAAGCCTGCTCTCGCAACCATTCAGGTACATACACAGTGATAGTTGCGCCATGTGTACGTACGTTCTGTTGTTGTACGTTCTGTTGTTGTCGTTCAGCACACACATGCATATGCAAACCTTGCTTCTCTTCTTTCAGCACACATGCACGGTCCATTTTTATTTGCATTTATGTCGTCTCACCCAAGCCATGCACGCAAGCAGTGGGTAGTCTTCATGGAGGGTTTTTAACGCTGACAGCTGTAAAATTCATTGATTTGAAAGGGGTATTACAAGAATATTCCCGAAGGAGAAGTGCACCGCATGAAGGTAAGTGCCATAAAAAAAGAAGAAAAAGGGATTGCTCGGTTTATTCAGGAAATCCGAGCGAAACCTGTGAACACCGCCTAGCTAGACTAGACCTAAAGCAACGCAATACTCTCACCATTTTTGTTTATTCCGCATATTAGCTTTGATCTAATTCAAACTTTATACCAACTTTATAAAAAACAATTCAAACTTTAATAATAAAATACATATGATATGGAAATATATTGAATGATAATTCTAATGGTATTGATTTATATTGTGGATGTTAATGTTTTTTTTTGCATAAACTTGGTCAAACTTTCGAAAGTTCAATTTGAGACAAAGCTAATATGCGAAGTAAATGGAAACAGAGGGAGTACATAAAAAACTACAGAAAGCAAAACACCCCACAACACACTCAACCGTGCACTCGAGCACCTTTGCCACTACCAGAATGCCAACCTAAAAACCATCGTATTACTCTGTGCTTGCCACAAGCATATCCACTAAACCTTGACGACACCGGAAAGGAACGACATGTCTGATAGAGAGAACCTATGCTACTCCGATCTCACGAGGTTGATAAATCTCCTGGCACTCCTTGTATGTGAAGAGTGCTCCTGTTGCTCACCACCATCGACCAAACAATCGGCCCTAATGAATGCCTGATGAAAATCTCCATGCTCACCACATATCTGCCATCTCCTAATCAACCACACCGCCACTAACCCAGTGCTCCCACCACAAGGCTTGACTCCAAAGGCAATGCTCCCAATGAAACAATGATGCCACACACACCACTATTACATATGATTTTCAACAGAAGACAAGAACTTAAGGTCGGGAGTGGTGCCTCCAACAAGGAAAACAACACCCAGAGGCATCATTAGCCACCAGCCCCCACGAAGGCATGACTTCCATTCAGAGACTCGAGCACCTATGTTGGGGACGATGTCTCCAACACACCATCACCAGATCGAAGCCAGTAGAAGCCACATGATGTACCACATAGATCTTGCCAGAGCATCATCCGCAGTGCAAGCTCCGCAACACCCCAAGGCCCTGCCAACTAGGCACCACCTCAAACTATCATCCCATCATGGAGCCACCATGCATACAACTGCAAAACCTATCGTCGACCAAGCATCCTCGAGGCCTCTGGCCGCAAAAGCAACCAGCCTCTAAAGTTCTAGATCTAAGTTGGGAACCTTCCATATCGGGCCGCCTGAGATGGATGGCACCTCCCGACATCGCCCCCGCGGATCCCGGACATACCACGCATAGCAGCATGCCCATGATAGCCCACAACACACATGCCCGTGCACTCAAGCACCTTCACCACTACCAGAATGCACACCAAAAACCATTGTATTACTTCAGGCTTGCCAAAAGCATATCCGTAAAACCTCGATGACACCAGAAAGGAATGATATGTCTGATAGAGAGAACCTATGATACTCCAATACTACCAGGTTGACTACCATAAGTCTCATGGTACTCCCTATATGTGAATAGTGCTCCTGCCGCTCACCACCCATCGACCGAACAAACTGTCCTAAATGAATGCTCGACAAAAAACTCCGTGCTTGCCACCTCGCTGCCATCTCCCAATTAACCACACCGCCACTGACACAGAGCTCCCACCACAAGGCTTGACTCCAAGACAATGCTCCCAATGAAATAATGATGCCATAGGCACCACCACTAAATACGATTTTCACCAGAAGACAAGAACTTGAGGTCGGGTGAGGTGTTGGGTCCCCTCGGTGGTGCCTCCAACAACGAAAACTACACCCAAAGGCATCATTCGCCACCAGCTCCCACCAAAGTCGGTATGACTTCCTTTAGAAGAACCGTTCACCTATGTCGGGGACGACGTCTCCAACACACAATCACCAGATCGGAGCTAGTAGATGCCACATGATGTACCTTATAGATCTTTCTAGAGCATCACCGACAGCGCAAGCTCGGCAGCACTCGAAGGCCCTGCCTAGCTAGGCACCACCTCAAACTACCTTCCCGTCATGGAGTCACAACGCATACCGCTGCATAACCTGTCTCCGACTGAGCATCCTCCAGGCCTCTGGTTGCCAGTGGACCAGATCTCAATGGGAAATACCCGCCAGAAACCCACCACTTGACCAAGAGACCGCCAAACTGGAGGAGTTGTTGAAGCAAAGCATCCGGATGTTGGGAACGTTGCATAAAATAAAAAATTTCCTACGTTCACCAAGATCAATCTATGAGTTCATCCAGCAACGAGAGAGGGGAGTGCATCTACATACCCTTGTAGATCACGAGCGGAAGCGTTCAAGAGAACGGGGTTGAGGGAGTCGTACTCGTCGTGATCCAAATCACCGATGACCAAGTGCCGAACGGACAGCACCTCTGCGTTCAACACACGTACGGAGCGGATGACGTCTCCCGCACCTTGATCCAGCAAGGAGGAGGGAGAGGTTGATGAAGATCCAGCAGCACGACAGCGTGGTGGTGGATGCAGCAGACTTCCGGCAGAGCTTCGCCAAGCTTCTGCGAGAGGGAGAGGTGTAGCAGGGGAGAGGGAGGCGCCAAGACTTCAGGGTGCAGCTGCCCACCCTCCCCCCTCCTTTATATAGGCCCCCAAGGGGGGCGCCGGCCCTAGAGATGGGATCTCTAGGGGACGGCGGCCAAGGGGGTGGAGTGCCCCCCAAGGCAAGTGGAGGCGCCCCCTCCCCTAGGGTTCCCAACCCTAGGCGCAGAGGGGGGCCCAGGGGGGGCGCACCAGCCCACCAGGGGCTGGTCCCCTCCCCACTTCAGCCCACAGGGCCCTCCGGGATAGGTGGCCCCACCCGGTGGACCCCCGGGACCCTTCCGGTGGTCCCGGTACAATACCGGTGACCCCTGAAACTCTCCCGATGGCCAAGACTGCACTTCCTATATATTATTCTTTACCTCCGGACCATTCCGGAACTCCTCGTGACGTCCGGGATCTCATTCGGGACTCCGAACAACTTTCGGTTTGCTGCATACTCATATCTCTACAACCCTAGCGTCACCGAACCTTAAGTGTGTAGACCCTACGGGTTCGGGGAACACCTAGACATGACCGAGACAGCTCTCCGGTCAATAACCAACAGCGGGATCTGGATACCCATATTGGCACCCACATGCTCCTCGATGATCTCATCGGATGAACCACGATGTCGAGGATTCAATCAACCCCGTATACAATTCCCTTTGTTAATCGGTACGTTACTTGCCCGAGACTCGATCGTCGGTATCCCAATACCTCGTTCAGTCTCGTTACCGGCAAGTCACTTTACTCGTACCGTAATGCATGATCCCGTGACCAGACACTTGGTCACTTTGAGCTCATTATGATGATGCATTACCGAGTGGGCCCAGAGATACCTCTCCGTCATACTGAGTGAGAAATCCCATCTCGATCCGTGTCAACCCAACAAACACTTTTGGAGATACCTGTAGTGCACCTTTATAGTCACCTAGTTATGTTGTGACGTTTGGTACACCCAAAGCACTCCTACGGTATCCGGGAGTTACATGATCTCATGGTCTAAGGAAAAGATACTTGACATTGGAAAAGCTCTAGCAAAACGAACTACACGATCTTGTGCTATGCTTAGGATTGGGTCTTGTCCATCACATCATTCTCCTAATGATGTGATCCCGTTATCAACGACATCTAATGTCCATAGTCAGGAAACCATGACTATCTGTTGATCAACGAGCTAGTCAACTAGAGGCTTACTAGGGACATATTATGGTCTATGTATTCACACGTGTATTACGATTTTCGGATAATACAATTATAGCATGAATAAAGACAATTATCATGAACAATGAAATATAATAATAATCTTTTTATTATTGCCTCTAGGGCATATTTCCAACAGTCTCCCATTTGCACTAGAGTCAATAATCTAGTAACATTGTGATGTATCGAACACCCATAGAGTTCTGGTGTTGATCATGTTTTGCTTGCGAAAGAGGTTTAGTCAACGGATCTGGTGTTGATCATGGATTGGGAAGTCGGAAGAAGTTCGAGCTTTCCTATCGGGCATACATTTCTTTCGTGAAAGTGGCTAGCCCGAGCTTGAGAAGCTGCTCTTTTCTGTATTAGTAGCAATGGCTTCTATTTTGGCATTGAGCAGCTCACATGTCAAAAAGCAAGGCTACGACTTTTAACCGAAGGTTCATAAAACAGGGTTGCAGCATTTTTTTGGAAATGGAGGTTTGCCCCTGGCCTCTGCATCGAAACGATGCACACAGCCATTTTATTAAAAAGTCTCGAAGTATCCCAAATTCTCAAAAGTATTACAGCTCGCAAGCGGAGCGAAAAGGAAAAGAAAAGTAAATGCTCAATATTACAAACGGTACACAATGTAAAGGACAAGCTCCCTAGACTCCTATCATGTTATGTGACCGCCATCCGAACCGGTTGAATATAGCCCGTGCTACCATCTCCCGCCAGTTGCACCCAGTAACCAAAGGCTCCCTGGAGTCCGTAGGAGTGAGTAAGGACCACGTACGGATCCATACGGTAGCTTTGAAGATGACCTGCAATAATGTTAAAGCATGTTGTCTGTTAAAAATCATATCATTCCTGCAATTCCATAGAGCCCGTAGAAGCACACATATTCCAATCCGAATACAAGCTGCAGTACTATGTTCAACCCCAGCTAACCACGTTCCAAATAACGATCCAATTTCAACTGGAGGAGTGATGTTAAAGGCTATATGGATCGTTCTCCAAAGCAATTTCGCGAGCGGGCACTCTATGAATAATTGTCGTATTGTTTCATCATGACCACAAAAACAACAACGTGAACTACCTACCCACCGTCTCTTTATAAAGCTATCTTTGGTGAGGATCACTTGCTTGTGGAAAAACCACATACGGCCCATTTAGATGTTGGTATTGGGGGCCAGATTGAAACATTGGCATTCGGTAGCCCGAATATCGCCGTTTGGTTGCGCACAACATTCACTCATGGAATCGAGGCTCAATATCGAACCATTCCTTTTCTGATGTACAACCCCCTCCACCAATTCGGAGCTCTTGACCTCGACTTTCGCTGGTATTCGCTAGCACTCTAGCCCATGACTCCATCCCCACTATAGCGCCTCCCCCACCCCACGACTCCATCCACAGCCACCGCGCCATGGCCGAGCACCTCCTGCACATCAGCAGCAACCGCTGCTCTCTCGCGTGAAACGGCGACCACCTAGTCTCCCCGCCTCCCCCGCTCCCTCTGTTGGTTACTGCTTCGGGGCTGCTCTAGTGATGTAGGGCGGGAACCCCTCACGCACGTGAAGAGCCCCATGGGCAGACATGGACTCTGCCGCCGATCTAAATTCAAAGATCATTGTGTCCGGCTGCCACCTAAGTCGTCACGCCTCCCGCCCTTCGTCGGCTCCTGGCTGGGGGGCTACTCCGGTGAGCCGAGGCGAAAGCCCCTCCACCACGGGAGAGACCCATGGGCAGATCTGGAATCAGGAGTCTGACATTTGCAATTCAACACTTTTACCATCCAAATAGGAAATGATATTAGTCGCTTTGATTAGATTCCAACTTCCAAGTATATCAATATCCAAACACTAGATTTAACATTGAGACTCAATATCAATATCCTGTAGATTTGATATTGAAGCCAATTCAATGCCACACCCTTGAATATATACATCCAAACAAAGCAATAAAGATTTTAATACGCAAGGGAACCTTAACCTTCCAAATATGTAGCGATCTCGAGATTGGGCCGGAATTAATTAGATCCCTGTAGAAAGATTTCACCGTAAACACCCCATTTCTAGTTAGCTTCCAGTGCGTCGAATCAGGTTGGTCGGATAATTGAACATCTATCAATCTCCGGACCAAGTGCATCCAAGCAGTCCATCGCTCACCAACTAACCACGCCTGAACTGAATATTCAAGGGAGTCGATTGAAATATTGTGCCTACGTAATCCTCCTTACGTTGCAGAACATTATAGAGGGTGGGGTATTGTATGGCTAGTGGCGTCTCCCCTGACCACATATCCTCCCAAATTCTTGTTGACATCCCATTGCCAACCAAGAATTTGACCCTACAAAAGAACAAATCTTTCGTTCGCATGAGTCCCTTCCAGAATGGCGAGTCAGTTGGTCTCACGGTTACCTGGCCTAAAGTTTCAGAATGTAATTACTTATTGCGCAGTATCTGTGCCCACATACCTTCCGGCGCTTTCTCTAACCTATAAAGCCACTTACTCATAAGACATTTATTCTTAATTTCCAGGTTCTCCGAGACCCCGCTTGGGTCGGTATAGAATATCCCATCGTGCGTGATGGTATTTCTTCTTGGCTTCATATGACTGTCAGAAGAAACGCGATCTAAATAAATCAAGTCTCTTCCGCACCCCTTTCGGTACCTTGAAGAAAGATAGTAGGAACATCAGCATACTAGTAAGTACTGAGTTAATCAGCACTAGCCGACCTCCATACGACATTAGTTTTCGCTTCCAGCAACTAAGCTTTTTTTCAATTCGATCTTGGATGCACTTCCATTCTTTATTAGATATCTTACGGTGATGAATCGGTATGCCCAGAGAACTGAAAGGCAAAGAACCTAATTCACACCCAAACAATTGTCCATATGTGTCTTGCTTTTCTTTGGCCTTACCAAAGAAGAAGAACTCGCTCTTGTGAAAGTTTATTTTTAATCCAGACAATTGTTCGAAGATAAATAATATGAGTTTCATATTTCGCGCTTTTGCAATGTCATGTTATATGAACAGGATAGTGTCGTCAGCGTACTGTAAAATGGAGACTCCCCCATTGACCAGATGAGGGACTAGCCCATCCACTTGACCGTTTTGCTTGGCCCTTCCTATAAGAATGATCAACAAATTGTCCTCCTGCCTTATCATCCAAAGTAAGTCAGGTCCGGACAACCCTTTCGTACATTTCAATCATTCCTTCTCGCTCATATGGAGAATAATTTGAGGTGTCTTTTCTCCGCAGCAACGGGCGCACCGTCCTTATCGTTCTTTACCCGCGAGTCTCCCACGCCATGTATTTCGACCCTTCCAGAGACTATGAGAAGAAGGACTACACCCACATAATAAATATTCTAGATGATGCTCTCCAAGGCTTCAGCATTAGAGGTGGCCACGTGCAGATCAGAAAAAAAGGAAGAAGAAGATGGGTTTCGCGCATCAAACTAACTTCTGCTGCATCCATGTCCCAAAACCAAGCAAGAAAGATGGATTCTACATCCTCCATCTCATGATTGAGTTCAGCACGGGTCACCAAAAGCTTCGCATGACAAGCAGAAATGATGATCATATCCATAAGTGGGTAGAATCTCATAGAGAAGCGGATTATAAACTTAGAGATGACTTCTTTCGCATCCAAAGGGACATTGCGACGATCATCATGAAAGAAGTCGTCGATGAGAAGGGGATGTTCCACCACGGCCCTATATCGCGAGCTGACGTCCGATCTCGCATAGGCACGCAACTTCATGACCTCACGCTGTTCAAGAAGCTAGGGTCCATCCTTGATGATATGGAAGGATGGAACTTCCAGTGATTTATGATGCCGATGATGATGATATGTGTCGGTTGAACTTGTATACTTTCTGTAGCGATGAAACTTTGTGATGTCCACGGTCCCTGCCGCACTTGCGTAACGTTACTTTGTTAGTTTGGGTACGATGACCTGCGTACCTCTAGTTAATTAGTTTGCGTACTGTATGTTGCATCCAGTTGCTAACCCTTTCTTTTTTGTCTTGCTCTAGTATATTTTGTTGCATATGATTGTACATCCTCTTGATGAAGATGCATCTCTAACGGGTACCTAGCTTCTTGATGGCGAGATGGCAGTGGTATATCGTGTACAAAGGGAAGGTTCCGGGGGTGTACAAGGAGTGGCCTGAGTGTCAGGCGCAAGTGAATGGGGTCTCGGGCGCCAGCCATAAAGGCTTCAAAAGCAGAAAAGAAGGAGAAGCTAGTTACTTGAGGTTCACGCTAGCACGAGAGAGGACTCGTAACCGCTGCCTCATGTACTGCATAGTTCCGCTCTTACTCATAATGATAGCTCTTCTCTCGTATATTATTGTTTAGATGGATGACGTTGTAGTTGCAAGTATTAGAGACTTGCATGTATTGCTATTTTCAAGATGATGACGAGATACCACTTTGTGGTTGATGATGATTATGATGAGACTATTTGTATGTATATGCTATGATTACATTTGTGGTCTCGCGGCCATTTGTATGTGTATCATGATGACATTTGTATGTGCAATCCTATTCAAATACAAAACAAATATGCAGAAAAAAATTAAAAACTACTAAAATTAGTAGTAGGGAGTGGAGAAAAGTTAGCAGCAGCGTGACAATAGCAGTAGCGCGTGCAGGCCAAGCGCGCTAGAGCTATTAGCAGTAGCGAGCTTCCATGCAGCACGCTGCTGCTATACTTGTATAGCAATAGCGCGGGTGTGCACGCGCTGCTGCTACGGGTTAGCTGTAGCGTCGGCCCCCGCGCTACTGATATACCTAGAACCCGCGCTGCTGCTAGGCTTTTTCCTAGTAGTGTTGGTCGAGGTCTCCATCGCCCCTTCCATATGCCGTCGCCTCCTGCCGCAGTCTGGCTATGGTCCAGGTCCTGGTCTCCATCGCCTAACCTCAGTGCGTTCTCCTCCCCGCAGACATCTCCTCTCTCTCTCTCGCAGAATTGTCTTTCTCATGCCTTCGTTTCATCGGTGGCGTGTTAGATCCTGGAGCAAATCACATCTCCACATTAAATCTAATTCCACCAGTTCATGGTGGATAGGCGTTGGCCTCTTCCTCCGGGTCCCATTAGCCTCTCTCTCTGTGTTTGTTGCAGATGATGAAGAGAACACAACAAGTTAGATCCGGCGGCAAATATGGGAAAATCAAGATTTGCATGTAGGTGATGAACATCATCAAATTGGCTGTCTCACATGTTATACATAATTGGGCGATGCATATAGGCCTTGGCTACTTTCTCCGGGTGCCATTAGCCTCTCTCTCTCTCTCTCTCTGTGTGTGTGTGTGTGTGTGTGTGTGTTTGCGGGGCGTGTGTGTGTTTGTTGCAGATGATGAAGATAATGCAGTGAGTTAGATCTAGTGACAATTTTGAGAAAAGCGAGATTTCAATGCAGGTGATGAACGTCATCTACTGATTATATAATTGGGTGCCTCCACAGGTTATACAAAATTGGTCGATAAAGTGCAATGCAGGACCTTCCACTATACAGTGATCTTTTAAACATCACCCAACCCAATCTTTTTGATTGGCTAAATATAATGTGTTCTCCATCTGCAGTGTGTCAGTTCTAACATTATTTAGCCTATCCATCCAGGGTGCATATGGGAAGCTCTTGGCTGCGGCACCGTCGAGGCCGAGGACGCCGTGATAAGCCCACCATTAAGCAATTGGTCTGGTGATGGATTAAGCATGTGAAGAAACTTTGATCTGAGGTAGTATAATATTTTCTTATTTACTTACAGTGTATATTTAACATGCACCTCTGCAAGCTATTTGTCTGCAGGTAGCTGTCATCGAAGGAAGATTGTGGTTCATTAAGTAATTAACTAGGCAATACAAACAACTCGCAGGTGTTAGTAGGCCCTAGGTGTTAGGTCTGTGATGGCTGAAAATATATATATATATATATATATATATATATATATATATATATATATATATATATATATATATATATATATATATATATATATATATATATATATATAAATCAGTCAAGCTTCATATTTTTATCACTGGTTTTGTCTCTCTTTTTCTGTCTTAATTTTTCATATTTTATACCCTAATTATCATGACACATTTTCTTCTACCATCAAATCTGCATTGATATCCCCCCATTCCTCATCTTTGACACGTACCGTAAAACATCCAATTCTATTAATAAGATCAATGTCTCCCTTGATTGCATTATGCACAATTATTCAATCAAGCCCATGGAGTTGTCCATTGAGGGACTACCGATGCCCATGGTATGAGTAAAAAAGAAGTTTTTTTGCAGTCCAGTTCGTTTTTGTGACGTCTTATACTTGGACTGTGCTTCTGAGGTTGTATCCTATATGTGCATTTAGTTTCTCACGTTCTATGTTGGGCCTGATTTAATGGGTTTTATAAGAATTCCAACCGATTAATCTTTTATTCAGGTTCCAAGCATAATATGCAATTGAATTTAGTTTCTCCAGGGATTCTAATTTTAATCATGTATGTTCTCAATTTCCGTGAAGGACGACCAATGAATTATTTCGCATGCCAGCATCGTTGTTGGGCATAGGTTATTATCAGCAAGGCAGAAAATGATCATATTCCATGCAATAGATTTTTCATGCAGGAAGAATTTTTGACCTTATCTACAAAAGCCACCAGATCACAAAATTGGAGGGATTCTAATTAACCTTTCTGAATGCGTGAGACTGAACTAGAGCAGAACTATGGCAACCCCGCCATGCAAAATAGGCCATGCATGAATCATATATCTCATCAGGTCACCGTCTTGCCAAACTTTGCATTGCCTAATGCATCAGAGGTAAGTGTTGCTTATCTTCTCTCGAATTGGTTTTCTGACTGTTAGGGTACTGAATTTTGTATTGCTAATAAGTAACAATTGAAATAGATATCAGTCCATGCACTATAATTTTTGTAAGTTAATCTAGGGTAAAAATATGATAAATACGTGTTTGTTTTTTGAGAGTAGATGGATATGTTAAACATGTTTTGTTTCTGATTTTGCAACATATATATGATCAAATTATTTGCCCAGTAACAATTGAAAGTAACTATGTAAACGAATGATAGTCAAACCAATACACCTCCGGTACCCCAACTAAATGCAGCCAAATTCCAGGGTGACATGTTATAAAGGTCAATCTTACATACAAGCAGCAAAACTAAGCATGCACCCAAGAATAGTCTTCATTCAGGAAAGATAGTTACTTTCTTTTACACTGTTCATTTTTTGGAACGTAAACATGATAAAGTTTATTATTAATGTCATGTCACTACTGGAATCGCCGAATTCGCCAAGTTTCCAGCATACTCGGCAAAGCCTAGAAACAACTTGGCATTGTGTTTGCCCAGTTCTGTTCTCGGCAAACGACACTTGGTTGGACGGACATGAGCAATCTTGAACTTTTCTAAGTTCTTATTATTGGGCACTCGACAAACATTTTAAACAGCCATTGCTGAGTTCCGAAAAAAGAGAACTCTGGCAAACTACCACGCTAGGAATAACATGCATATTAATTTGTTGGAACGACATATATAGGGTGTAGATAATGGATACGAGGTATGTGCATCGGTTTGTTCGAATAGATAAATAAGATTTCAGGTAAATATTGTATCAGTATTTCGCTATATATGGATTTACTTTTTCTTTTGGTTTCATTATATACAAAATTATTTAAGTAAGGTTTTTGTATATACCTTATTAGACAAATTTCGTGTGAATTCAAATTAGAGACCAGAACAGTTTACTTTTGTCTATATGTTAATATATTAGCATTTATTTTTAGGAAATGACTAATATAATGAAAGTGAAGATCAATACATTATGATGTGATGGAAGCAAAACAGATACACCTAAGTACAACCATCTCAACATGTACAGAAGCTCAACGGAATGACCATTTTCTCTATGCATGATTTTATTTTATCAGGTATAGACTAGGATTTTGTCTTTTAATGAGAAAAGTTTCGAACAAGAAAAGAAGTACTAAAAAATGGTCGCTGATGCGTGCATCTATTCCTTTTCTGTTTAAGAAGATCTAATTGTTTGTGTTGTTGATTCTGTAGTACTCCAGAGACTGGTCGGAATAGGTGCCAAGTTAATGAACAATCAACAAAATTTAATTTCAATGTGTTGAAGTGATCATATACCAAGATTTAGAGGTGGTTAAATAATTGGATTATTTTTATCTAGATAGAGAACATTTGAGCATATGCCAGTCATTTCATATTCTGTTATTTTAAGTATAAAGTTTTAACTACGATAAGATTAGACTATTGAACATGTATGGTCATAGGACAAGATGGAACTGTTCCAATAGAAATTTGAGAATACTCAATTTAATTACTCCCGGTAAATGAAATATAGTCTCAAAACTCAACCCATTGCAGATTACTAAACTAGCCCGTGCGAATGCACGGGTTGACGACTAGTTTTCTTAATTAGCGACACATGTACTACATATGAAGGTTTTTCTTTCGAATAAAGGAGCTCCTCCGTCCCCGATTTTCATTAAGAAACCAATAAAAGAAACAAATATAGCACTTTATGCGTCACAAATGCGCAAAACACCACAGGTAACTGCCCAATCGGCCACCACAACTTCCCATCATGCGCCGGGAGACCACTACCTTAGCACAGTGCCACACACACACACACACACACACACACACACACACACACACACACAGGCGCGATACATATTTCAGGTAGCAAGGCATCATCTACCAGAACAGAAAGAGCTAACAAATAGAACATCTTGACACTCAAGGAGCCTCAGAATCCCAGCAACTGCATCACCCATTGTCAATCATGTGTGTCCCTCGGCTCCCAATCTCTGCTTGTGAAGAATTCAGTTGCTACCCTATAGAGCATCCTTGTCGCGGCTTGTTGCACCTGTTTGGCTTCTCCAAAATTTAAAAAACTGAAATAATTATTTAGTAACACTAATATTCTAGAATAATTAGTTTGACCATTGTTTGACCACAGTTTGACCACAATTTGAATTTTTTTGATTTTTTTTGCCTCTCTAGAACTTAAAAGTCCCGTATCTTTTTTTCTGTTAGGTTTTTGGGGATTCTAAAAATGTTTAACTTAAAAGTCCCGTATCTTTTTTTCGAGTAGATGATTTTCATATAAAAACTTTTTCATCCGAGTTAGTATGCAAAAGTTATGCCCATTTTACTAAATTCTAGAGAGATTTTGCAAATAAAGCCGAAATTCACATTTACAAATTTTCCCAACAACTAGACCACAAATCACATGGAAAACTTATTTTATTTTATTTTTGACATTTTCATCATTTTCTTTTATTTTTTGAAAACTGAAAAGGCGATCCACCGGGGTAGAGTTTGAAAATGAGGCCTCAAATCCTTTAGTCGCGGTTGGCAGACCAACCGACTAAAGGTCTAACCAACCGCGATTAAAGGTTGGGCCTTTAGTCGTGGTTGCTGACCAACCGACTAAAGGTCTAACTTTAATCCCGGTTGGCCTGGCCAATCATGATCTAAAGGCCTTGGTTAGCTCGAGACCTTTAGTCGCGTTGTCCGCCAACCGCGACTAAAGCCCCTCACGCACCAGCTTGCCACCGAGGCCCGGGCCTTTTTTGGTCGCGTTCACCTCGAATCATGATTAAAGGTCCCATTAGTCGCGGTTCCTACAGCTTCGCGACTTATGGGGCTGGACGGAAAGCCTCTTTTTCTACTAGTGTCCTTTCTACATAGAATCCCAATACATAATCCAGTTAAAAATCAGGAAGACTATTTGATACAGATTATGCTGGTGCCGGTAGACATGATCAAAACTAGCACCATATGTCTAGTGTAAAGTAAGAGTACATACGCACCAGGTGCATAAAAGGCGGAGTAGGGATAAACAGATCCGTAAAAGCGTTGATCCGGTTCAAGCACTCGCTGATGCTGCCCGGACTCCAAGTTGATCATGAATACACCCGGTTCTGCCTGCAAGAAAATGCAATCCAGCTGCTCGGAGAACCCGATGACGTGCGGTTTCACTGTGTCGTCGCCTAGTAGTTCATGCTCGTCCTCATCATCGGAGTACTCAAGAACATGCAAAGCCCATTGCCACCATTCTCGTGATCGGCATACGCATCCA
>JAHHZJ010002541.1:0-40118 GCA_021437245.1 Aegilops speltoides
AACAAAACTCCACATATCCTTTTGACACCATATACTTCTAGTTCTTCATTCATGTCATCTTGGATATTCTTGAGAATTTCCTTGCTTGCCTAACCCATGTAGGAAGATGAACTATACATTTGGAAATGGTGCTCCAACATCACACTCTATGAGCATCTACATCAAGTTCACCTACATGAGACCAAGCAACAACAAGCCCAAGGTATGTTTTTCACATCTTGAAGAAGTTTTGCTCAAAGTCATGAGTACAAGCAGCTTCAAAAGATATGATCACATCAAATGCTTAATCGAAAAATGGTAACCCCATTTTGAGCTTAAACGATGAGTATGACCTATGATCAAATGTTCTCATTTGACTCCTAAGTCAATATACTCAAACATAGGTGACCTAGTCGCCGACCCCTATCTAGATGAAGTACATATGTTTTGAAGTTTTGCTATTGTCTCTGTTGATTCTCTTATTGAGTTTTTTCCTTTAAAAAAAACTTCATCTAGCAAACCTTTTACTTCTATTTCTTATGTTTTTGTGTATATCCTTTTAGCTCTGATGAATTCCCTGAAAATCATTTCCAAATTCATTACAAATCTTCTGAAACATTCCTTGCAAAGTGAGCTGAATTATTTCTGTATTTCCTTGGAATTAAACTCGGCGTCACCGATTCAATCACTTGATGCGACGAAAAGGATCTGCCCTAAGTCTCTGACTTTCGGACTCACCGATCCATATCAATTCGGTGTCACCGATTTACATTTACCAGGATATCATCTTCTACAGCTCATCTAAATGGTTTATTCTGAATACTTAATTTGCTCAGTTGTGATTCTTCATGAACCCACTTCTTTCCTTCCATCTTTCCTTCCCTTCCTGGTTTACTGTCCTTTTCGGCACTTGATGTCAAAGGGGGAGAAGATTTAGGGGGAGCTTAAGGGATAAGGGGAGAAAAGACATTTTAAAGGAAGAAGAACAATCTTACCTTAAGGGGGAGAGGATCACATCAAAGCTTTCCTCTTGATTTTGCTTCTCTTGCTCTCACAATTGATATCTTATGAAAAGCAAAATTCTCTCAGAGCTCATTGAAAATCTTTTAGTCTTGGGAGACATGTTGGCTGATTCAAGCTAGTGCTCAACATGAGACACTCTTTATACATGTCATCCCTGGCTTGGTACTCTTGATGTTCTTGCTGTTGGTTGAAGGAATACTCTTGTGTTATCTAACCGTGTTTTCCCAAGTTTATTTCTTCAGGTACATTACCAAGGAACTTCAAGGTAAGTATATGCATCTTGCAGAATGTGCATGATGGTGACTTGCTTGTGAATACTTGTTTGCAAGAAATCACCATGCACATATGCATCATCTCTCATTTACCCTCATCTGCTCTGATGCATATAGCCAAGCTGCATGTAGCACATCTTGGTTTTCTCTCATGTGTGCTTGTGGTAGTCCAAAACCAAAATCTAAAATCTTGCACACTTGTAGGGGGAGCCTGTGTACTACATGTTTGTCAAAGCCTTAATGATAATCCTGTCTTTCTTTCAGTAAGCTTTGATATCTTATTCTGTGTGTTGCCATCAATTACCAAAAAGGGGGAGATTGAAAGCACATTTGCTCCCTAGGTGGTTTTGGTAATTAATGACAACATACTTTGTGGTTGAACTAATGCTTTTATCAAGTATGTCTCAGGAAAGTCAATCACTCTGGCATGGCAAAAGGACTAGAAAGGTGAACCCCTAAGATGCTAAGGAAAGGATTGGCAAAAGCTCAAGACTCCATTTTGGTTTAGTGATCCAAGATCACATTGAGTCCATAGGAAAGCCAATACTATTAAAAGGGGATGAGGTTATGATGATGATCTGGTTGCTCTAAGTGCTTAGTGATTTATCTCTCAAACTATCAGCAATCTTTCATTCCAACATAAACCCATAAGTAATCTCGGTCCCACCGATTCCAAACCCACCACACCGAGATGAACCACCTCACCATATAGCCAAACCCTAATAATTTCGGATTTTCCGATTCCAAACTCGGTCATACGAAATTGGTATTGCCAAGCTTCAGAACCTTCAGACTCAAATCGGTGTCACCGAGATGAGAAAGTCGGTCCCACCGAGATTGGCAAACCCTAGACTTTGGAAGAATCGGACTAACCGAGATTGTATTTTCGGTCCCACGAAAATCCCAACGCTCACAAGATTTGAACTTTCGGTCCCACCGAGTTGTCAACTTCGGTCCGACCGAGATTGGTCAAATGTGTGTAACGGTTGGATTTTGTGTGGAGGCTATAAATACCCTCCACCTCCTCTTCATTCGTGAAGAGAGCCATCGAAAGAACTACCACTCCTACCTTACATTTTCGAGAAGAAAACTACCTACCCTTGTGTTGAGATCAAGTTGCTCCACTCCCACCATATGAAACTTGATTTCTAGCCTTCCCAAGTTGCTTTCCACTCAATCCTTTCTTCCACCACAGCCAAATCGGTGAGGAGAGTTGAGTGTTGGGGAGATTATCATTTGAAGCACAAGAGCAAGGAGTTCATCATCACCAACCCCATCTATTACCTTTTGGAGGGTGGTGCCTCCTAGATTGGTTAGGTGTCGCTTGGGAGCCTCCGTCATGATGTGGAGTTGAACCAAGGAGTTTGTAAGGGCAAGGAGATCGCCTACTTCATGAAGATCTACCCGAGTAAGGCTAGTCCTCCGTGGGCGAGGCCATGATGGCATAGACAAGGTTGCTTCTTCGTGGACCCTTCGTGGGTGGAGCCCTCCGTGGACTCTCGCAGCCGTTACCCTCCGTGGGTTGAAGTCTCCATCAACGTGGATTGACGATAGCACCACCTATCGGAACCACGAGAAAAATCTCCGTGTCTCCAAATTGCGTTTGCTCTTCACAATCTCTCACTTACTATTCATGCAATTTACTTTCCGCTGCCTCATACTCTAGAATTGCATGTGTAGTATGTTGCTCGACTTGTTTGCATGATGCTTGATTTGATCCTTATTATGAACTTGCTAAAAACTTGTGTTAATCAAAAGGCATAATCTTTTATCTTGTCGAGTTGTCTAATCACCCCCCCCTCTAGACACTCTTGCCTTCAACGATCCTACACTAAGTCTGGACCTAAGCCTGAGACTAAGTGCTTCTACTGCAAAGGGACTGGTCACTGGAAGCAGAACTGCCCCAAGTATTTGGTGGATAAGAAGGATGGCAAAGTGAACAAAGGTATATTTGATATACATGTTATTGTTGTGTACTTTACTAGTGTTTATAGCAACCCCTCAGTATTTGATACTAGTTCAGTTGCTAAGATTAGTAACTCGAATCGGCAGTTGCAAAATGAACAGAGACTAGTTAAGGGTGAAGTGACGATGTGTGTTGGAAGTGGTTCCAAGATTGATATGATCATCATCGCACACTCCCTATACTTTCGGGATTAGTGTTGAACCTAAATAAAATATTATTTGGTGTTTGCGTTAAGCAAGAATATGATTTGATCATGTTTATTGCAATACGGTTATTCATTTAAAGTCAAAGAATAATTATTGTTCTGTTTACATGAATAAAATCTTCAATGGTCATACACCCAAGGTGAATGGTTTATTGAATCTCGATCGTAGTGATACACATATTCATAATATTGAAGCGAAAAGATGCAAAGTTAATAATGATAGTGCAAACTTATTTGTGGCACTGTCATTTAGGTCATATTGGTGTAAAGCACATGAAGCAACTCCTTGTTGATGGAATTTTGGAATCACTTGATGCTTGCGAACCATGCCTTATGGGCAAGATGACTAAGACTCCGTTCTCCGGAACAATGGAGCGAGCAACTGACTTATTGGAAATAATACATACTGATGTATGCGATCCTATGAGTGTTGAGGCTCGTGGAAGGTATCATTATTTTCTGACTTCACAGATGATTTGAGCAGATATGGGTATATCTACTTGACGAACATAAGTCTGAAACATTTGAAAAGTTCATATAATTTCAGAGTAAAGTGGAAAATCATCGTAACAAGAAAATAAAGTTTCTACGATCTGATCGTGGAGGAGAATATTTGAATTACGAGTTTGGTCTTCATTTGAAACAATGCGGAATAGTTTCGCAACTCACGCCACCTGGGACACCACAGCGTAATGGTGTATTCGAACATCGTAACCGTAATTTATAAGATATGGTGCAACCTATGATGTTTCTTCCTGATTTACCACTATCATTTTGGGGCTATGCATTAGAGACAGCTGCATTCACATTAAATAGGGCACCATCTAAATCCGTTGAGACAACACAATATAAACTGTGGTTTGGCAAGAAACCAAAGTTGTCGTTTCTTAAAGTTTAGGGTTGCGATGCTTATGTGAAAAAGTTTCATCCTGATAAGCTCAAACCCAAAATCGGAGAAATGTGTCTTCATAGGATACCCAAAGGAGACAGTTGGGTACACCTTCTATCGCAGATCCGAAGGCAAGGCATTCGTTGCTAAGAATGGATCCTTTCTAGAGAAGGAGTTTCTCTTGAAAGAAGTGAGTGGGAGGAAAGTAGAACTTGATGAGGTGATTGTACCTGCTCCCTTATTGGAAAGTAGTTCATCACAGAAATCTATTCCTGTGACTCCTACACCAATTAGTGAGGAAGCTAATGATGATGATCATGTAACTTCAGGTCAAGTTACTACCGAACCTCGTTGGTCAACCAGAGTGAGATCTGCACCAGAGTGGTACGGTAATCATGTTCTGGAGGTCATGTTACTTGACTAGGACAAACCTACGAACTATGAGGAAGCGATGATGAGCCCAGATTCCGTGAAACGGCTTGAGGCCATGAAATCTGAGATGGGATCCATGTATGAGAACAAAGTGTGGACTTTGGTTGACTTGCCCGATGATCGGCAAGCCATAGAAAATAAATGGATCTTCAAGAGGAAGACGGACACTGATAGTAGTGTTACTATCTACAAAGCTAGACTTGTCACAAATGGTTTTGACAAAGTTCAAGGTGTTGACTACGATGAGATTTTCTCACTCGTAGCGATGCTTAAGTCTGTCTGAATCATGTTAGCAAAGTGCCACATTTTATGAAATCTGGCAAATGGATGTCAAAACTACATTCCTTAATGGATTTCTTAAAGAAAAGTTGTATATGATGCAACCAGAAGGTTTTGTCGATCCTAAAGGTGCTAACAAAAAGTGCAAGCTCCAGCGGTCCATCTATGGACTGGTGCAAGCATCTCGGAGTTGGAATATACGCTTTGATGAGTTGATCAAAGCATATAGTTTTATACAGACTTGCGGTAAAGCCTGTATTTACAAGAAAGTGAGTGGGAGCACTACAGCATTTCTGGTAAATATATGTGAATGACATATTGTTGATCAGAAATAATGTAGAATTTTCTGGAAAGCATAAAGGAGTATTTGAAAGGAGTTTTTCAAAGAGAGACCTCGGTGAAGCTGCTTACATATTGAGCATCAAGATCTATAGAGATAGATCAAGACGCTTGATAAGTTTTTTCAATGAGTACATACCTTGACAAGATTTTGAAGTAGTTCAAAATGGAACAGTCAAAGAAAGAGTTCTTGCCTGTGTTACAAGGTGTAAAATTGAGTAAGACTCAAAGCCCGACCACGGCAGAAGATAGAAAGAGAATGAAAGTCATTCCTTATGCCTCAGCCATAGGTTCTATAAAGTATGCCATGCTGTGTACCAGATCTATTGTATACCCTACACTGAGTATTGACAAGGGAGTACAATAGTGATCTAGGAGTAGATCACTGAACAATGGTCAAAATTATCCTTAGTGGAATAAGGATATGTTTCTCGATTCTAGAGGTGACAAAAGGTTCGTCGTAAAGGGTTACGTCGATGCAAGTTTTGACACTGATCCAGATGACTCTAAGTCTCAATCTGGATACATATTGAAAGTGGGAGCAATTAGCTAAAGTAGCTCCGTGTAGAGCATGGTAAACATAGAAATTTGCAAAATACATACGGATCTAAATGTGACAGGCCCGTTGACTAAGCTTCTCTCACAAGCAAAACATGATCACACCTTAGTACTCTTTGGGTGTTAATCACATAGCGATGTGAACTAGATTATTGACTCTAGTAAAACCCTTTGGATTTTAGTCACATGGCGATGTGAACTAATCACATGGTGATGAGAACTATTGGTGATAAATCACATGGCGATGTGAACTAGATTATTGACTCTAGTGCAAGTGGGAGACTGAAGGAAATATGCCCTAGAGGCAATAATAAAGTTATTATTTATTTCCTTATTTCATGATAAATGTTTATTATTCATGCTAGAATTGTATTAACCGGAAACATAATACATGTGTGAATACATAGACAAAACAGAGTGTCACTAGTATGCCTCTACTTGACTAGCTCATTGATCAAAGATGGTTAAGTTTCCTAGCCATAGACATGACTTGTCATTTGATAAATGGGATCACATCATTAGGAGAATGATGTGATTGACTTGACCCATTCCGTTAGCTTAGCACTTGATCGTCTTAGTTTACTGCTATTGCTTTCTTCATGACTTATACATGTTCCTATAACTATGAGATTATGCAACTCCCGATTACCGGAGGAACACTTTGTGTGCTACCAAAACGTCACAACGTAACTGGGTGATTATAAAGGTGTTCTACAGGTGTCTCCGTTGGTACTTGTTGAGTTGGCATAGATCGAGATTAGGATTTGTCACTCTGATTGTCGGAGAGGTATCTCTGGGCCCTCTCGGTAATGCACATCACTATAAGCCTTGCAAGCAATGTGACTAATGAGTTAGTTGCGGGATGATGCATTACGGAACGAGTAAAGAGACTTGCTGGTAACAAGATTGAGCTGGGTATTGAGATACCGACGATCGAATCTCGGGCAAGTAACATACCGATGACAAAGGGAACAACGTATGTTGTTATGAGATTTGACCAATAAAGATCTTCGTAGAATATGTAGGAACCAATATGAGTGTCCAGGTTCCTTTATTGGTTATCGACCGGAGACGTGTCTCTGTCATGTCTACATAGTTCTCGAACCCGTAGGGTCTGCACGCTTAAAGTTCTGCGACGATCGGTATTACGATTTTATGAGTTTTGATGTACCGAAGGTAGTTTGGAGTCCCGGATATGATCACGGACATGATGAGGAGTCTCGAAATGGTTGAGACATAAAGATCGATATATTGGACGACTTTGTTCGGACACAGGAAGTGTTTCGGGAGGTTTCGGACATTTACCAAAGTACCGGGGGTTACCGGAACCCCCCGGGGAGTATATTGGGCCTAATGGGCCCTAGTGGGAAAAGAGGAGGGGCGGCCAGGTCAGCTGCGCGCCCCCTCCCCCTCTAGTCTGAATTGGACAAGGAAGGGGGGCGGCGCCCCCCTTTCCTTCTCTTCCTCTCTCCCTTCCTTCCCTTCTCCTACTTCTACTAGGAAAGGAAAGGAGGAGTCCTACTCCCGGTGGGAGTAAGACTCCCCCCCTTGGCGCGGCCTCCTCCTGGCCGGCCACCTCCCCCCTAGCTCCTTTATATACAGGGGCAAGGGGGCACCCCAAAGACACAACAATTGATCATTGATCTTTTAGCCATGTGAGGTGCCCCCCTCCACCATAATCCAGCTCGGTCATATCGTAGCGGTGCTTAGGCGAAGCCCTGCGTTGGTAGCATCATCATCACCGTCATCACGCCGTCGTGCTGACAGAACTCTCCCTCGAAGCTCTGCTGGATCGGAGTTCGTGGGACTTCATCGAGCTGAACATGTGCTGAACTCGGAGGTGCCGTACGTTCGGTACTTTGATCGGTCGGATCGTGAAGACGTACGACTACATCAACCGCGTTGTTCTAACGCTTCCGCTTTCGGTCTTCGAGGGTATGTGGACACGCTCTCCCCTCTCGTTGCTATGCATCACCATGATCTTGCGTGTTCGTAGGAACTTTTTTAAAATTACTATGTTCCCCAACAGCTATTATTAGCGAGATTAAGTTTAGGTCATTAGCTTTTAATTGTAAATTTACTTTTGAAGGTTGTCGGGGATATAACTATTTGTGTAAGCCGCCCAGGAGGGGCCGGGTTACGCAAAGAAGACTCACCAGAAAGAAGCCCAAGGCCAAGCATGAAGATGACGGTTCAATGAAGGGCTTAAGGCCCACAGGCGGCTTAGGGCCCGTTGTAGTAAACCGCCATAATGGCATGACTTGTACCATAAGGTAGATTTAACTAGTCACCGAGCCGGACACTAGTTATAAGCCGGCCGGGACTCTGTAAGCCACAAGGCGTCAACCCGTGTATATAAGGGGACGACCTGCTGGCGGCTTAGGGCAAGAAACAACTCATCGAGAGCCGGGCATAGCATATCTCGCTCCCTGGTCATCGAAACATCAATACCAACCCAACTAGACGTAGGCCTTACCTTCACCGTAAGGGGCCGAACTAGTATAAACCTCTCGTGTCCTTTGTCCTGATTAACCCCTTCAAGCTTCCTAGTTGCGATGGCTCCACAACTAAGTCCTTTCACGAGGACATCTGACGTGACAATTCCACGATAGTTGGCGCCCACCGTGGGGCCAGCGCATGGTGGATTTGAGTTCTTGAAGGGCAACTTCGAAGGGCTCAAGGGATACGTAGTGGGCCGGATGACCAAAAGTCGTCGCGGCAAGATCTACATCGACGATGAAGGCTGGGGTCCCGACGCCGGCTCAATTGAGTACGGGTACCGGGTCCCCTTCGGCGGAATCCACGTCTTCATTGGCCGGATCGGTGAGTCGGGCCTTGAGCCGGACAACTGCACCGACCTTGTCGAGACAGCTCAGCGTGCGAGGAAGACCCGGAGTCAACCTGTTATGAAGCGTGCCTTCGTGGGCTGCATCCACGGAGAGGAACTCTCTGAAGGATCTGGAGATAGGGGTGAGATGGCCGTCCTCTCAGACGGTGATTCGTCTGCCGGCTCAACAGATTCGTTGTACCAAGTGCAAGACGGCGTGCTCGGGGGTTGTTCCGATGGCACCAGTATTTTGGACCCCTGTGAGCCGCCAAGATGGGCAGGAGTCTTTATGGCTGGGACTCAGCCCGGCTCAAACTCTACAGCTGCTGCGGCAGTAACGTCCGAGTTAGGAGCAGCCGGGGCAGGCGGCCCCGTGCGCCCGCCGGCTCAGGTGCTGATAGGTCTCATGGACAAGCTTACGACCCTGTTAACCGCAATGGATATTCCCGCAGATAAAGATGAGCATGACGCGGAGGTGTAACGGGTGCGTGAGGAGATAGCTCAGGCCAAGGAGGCCTTGGCAGCTGAGGACACTAGATTAGCCATAGAACGGGCGGCTCTAGACGCCCGGGCGCAGCGGCTGCAGTCAAAAGCTTACCAGCTCACGATGAGCTTAAACGCGTCCAATGAGGTGATGAGGAGGAGACATCAGAAAACCCAGCGTCGTTTACCTCCGAATTACGACCCTCGGGTTCTTTTTGCTACACCCGGAGCCGGCCCAAGTAACCCGCCAGAGGCCAATCAGCTTATGACAGCCGGAACAGGAGGGTCGGCTCAGCCTCGGGAGATGGCACCACCTCATGTGAGCATGGCACCGCCGCGTTATGTGCCGATACCTCCGGGTCACTTTGTCAACCCCATGGAGAACTTAATCGCGGCTTCAGCACGTTTGGCGGCTCTTCCCATGGACGGTGATGACCCGACGGCAGTAGAGACCCGGAGGGTCAGAGAACTGGTCCAGACGGCCTTAGCTCAGTAAGAGACCTATTCTTACAGCTAGGACAGGATTCATTCAACTCCTCCGCCTTGGTTAGCGCCGCCTCGTCAGAACCGGAGCCCGAGTTACAGCAGGCACATGGAGTCTGAGGCTTTATCAAGAAACACCCAACGCCATAACCAGCCGGGTGGCTATAATCCAGTGCAAGACCGAATACGTCAGGAGAACGAGCGGGCGGCTCAGCTAGCGGCTCAACAGACGGCACATCAAGATTTCCCAGAGTATCCAACGACTTCTGTTGAGGCGGGAATAGCCACTAGAACCAGCGGTGTTCCTTGTCTGGTACCAGCTCTGCGTAACGTGTGCCTGCCCAAGGACTTCAAGGGACCTCGAAAGGTGCCGAATTACACGGCCGACCTGCAGCCCGGAGCTTGGATTGAAAGTTATGAGATGGCCATGGATTTATTGGAAGTCAGCGACGCGGCAATGGCTAAATACTTCACCATGATGTTAGATGGAATAGCCCGGTCCTGGTTGAAGGGTTTGCCACCCAATTCCATCGGTTCATGGCCAGAACTGAAAGCCTGTTTCATCCAGAATTTCAAAGAAGCTTGTAAGCAGTCTATGTCAATTGTGGACTTGACAAATTGTAAACAGGAGGAAGGTGAATCTACGACTCATTGGGTATGCCGGGTCAAGGAGATAATACATTCATCTGACAAGATGGATGTCGGCTCTGCAGTCCTCATGTTGGAGAAGAATTGCCGCTTTGAGCACCGAGGCGGCGGGGCGCCTTAAGCGTGATTGCAATGATATGGGTACGCTGATGGTGGCTTTAGTCAAATATGCCGATTCTGATAGTACCAAGGATCCTGCGTCTGATGAGGAAAAGGCCGGGAAGGGAAAGAGGAACGGCAATGGAAAGGGTCGGCAGCATAACCCGATGAATCGAGGAGGCAATAAGCGTAAGGCGGATGGTAACCCGGAGTTTGTGGCCAATGCCAATGCGCAAGGTAACAATCAAAGACGTAATGGTAAGCCGCCTCAATCCGGCGGGTCAGGCCCATCTCTTGAGCAGCTACTCAATGAGCCCTGCCCGAGACACGGCACCAGGGAGCGGCCCGCCACACACCTGTGGAAAGATTGCATGATCATGAAAGCGTTTAAGAATTCCAACACCTTTGATGGCAATAATGGGTCTGGTGGCGGTTCAGGGGCTGGCGATTTTCATTTCCCGGGCGGCGGTTCAGGTTCCGGCTTTCAGGGACGTCAACGCGGCTATAATCAACAACAATCTGGTCAAGGAGAGAAGCAGGAGCAGTCAGGTTATCAAAGCAATCCGAAGCAGTTAAACGGTGGGCAGTACCACATGTTTACCACTAGCTTATGCAAACGCGACCAGAAGGTTCATAAGAGGGCCGTGAATTCTGTTGAAACGGCAGTTCCTCGCTATTTGAGGTGGTCAGAACAGCCCATTGTATGGAGCAGAGAAGATCACCCTTCACGGGTCGATAATCCGGGTCAGTTGGCCTTGGTGGTAGCACCTCAGGTTGGTGGATATAAATTCACTAAGGTACTCATGGATGGAGGTAGTAACATCAATATCCTCTATTATGAGACCTTTCAACGCATGGGGTTAACTAAGAAGAATCTTAGGATATCCAACACCATTTTCCATGGAGTGGTCCCTTGTAAGTCGGCTTACCCAGTTGGCAAGATTGAGCTGGAGGTGGCCTTCGGAGATGAATATGACTCCAGGGCTGAGAAATTGACGTTTGAGGTGGTCAAAATCAGGAGCCCATATCATGCTCTGTTTGGGCGGCCGGCTTATGCTAAGTTCATGGCCCGGCCGTGTTATGTTTATTTGCAGCTCAAGATGCCGGGTCACAAGGGCACCATCACTGTGCATGGAAGTCATAAGGTGGCGTTGGAATGTGAAGAAGGCGACGGCTTATCTTTGAGTCGCTGCAGGCGCGTAAGAGCTCAAATTTTATCAAGATAATGTTGACCCAGTGGATATGACCTCCCTGAAGAAACCAACTACAGAGCACGACCCGGCGTTGAAGTTTAAATCGGCTGCCGAGACAAAGCTTGTTGACTTTATCCCAGGTGACCCTTCTAAGCAGTTCAGCATCAGTAGCAATTTGGATCCCAAATAGGAAAGCGCGCTCATCGAGTTCATCCATGAGAACCGGGACATCTTTGCATGGAAACCTTCTAACATGTCAGGTGTACCGAGGGAACTCGCTGAGCACACTCTTAATATTGATCCGAAGTATAAGCCGGTCAGGCAGTTTCTTCGTTGTTTTAACGAAGAGAGACGAAAAGCTATTGGAGAGGAAGTCGCCCGGCTCTTAGCGGCCGGGTTTATTATTGAAGTTTTTCACCCGGAGTGGTTGGCTAACCCGGTGCTTGTCCTCAAGAAGAACGGCACCTGGCGGATGTGTGTGGACTACACGGACTTAAACAAGGCTTGTCCGGCTGATCCCTTTGCTCTCCCCCGTATTGATCAAATCATTGATGCTACAGCGGGTTGTGAACGCTTGAGGTTTTTGGATGCTTACTCTGGTTATCATCAGATCAAAATGGCAGTTAAGGACCAGGAGAAGACGGCTTTCATTACTCCGTTTGGGGCCTTCTGTTATGTATCTATGCCGTTTGGGCTCAAGAGTGCTCAGACGACTTATCAGCGATGTGTGCAGAACTGTCTACATGATCAAATCGGGCGTAATGTTCATGCTTATGTAGATGACATCGTGGTGAAGTCCAGAGAGAAGGAAACCTTAATATCCGACTTGAAAGAAACCTTTGATAATCTCCGAGTTTATAAAATGATGCTTAACCCGGCCAAGTGTGTATTTGGTGTACCTACAGGCAAACTTTTTGGTTTTCTGGTATCAAACAGAGGCATTGAAGCTAATCCAGAGAAGATTAAGGCAATTACCTCTCTGGCTAAACCGGCGTTCATCAATGATGTTCAGCGATTGGCGGGTCGTGTTGCCACTTTAAGCCGGTTCATAAGCCGGTTAGGTGAGAAAGCCCTACCGCTATATCAGATGATGAAGAAAACAGATACTTTTATGCGGGTGATGTGCGATGCTGCCTTTGAAGACTTGAAGAGGCGGTTATGCGAACCACGGTTCTTGCGGCTCCCATTGATAAAGAGCCGTTGCTGTTATACGTGGCTGCCAATTCACGAGCCGTCAGCATTGCCATCATGGTGGAGCGTAAGGAAGCTGGCAAGGAGCATCCGGTTCAACGGCCGGTTTACTACATCAGTGAGGTGCTCATTGAGTAACAAAGGTATCCACATTGGCAGAAACTCGTTTACGGAGTGTTTATGGCCAACCGTAAATTGAAGCAATACTTTCAAAGTCATCCTATAACTGTGGTAAGTTCTGCCCCTTTGGGAGATATTATCCAGAATAGGGAGGCCACAGGATGAGTCGCCAAGTGGGCCATCAAGCTTGGGCCTCATGATTTGAAGTACGTGCCACGTACTGCTATAAAGTCTCAGGCCTTGGTGGACTTTATCAATGATTGGACAGAGTTACAGGCACCTGAGGAGAATCCAGATAACACATATTGGACTATTCACTTTGACGGGTCTAGGCAGCTAGAAGGCTCGGGGGCTGGAGTTGTTTTAACTTCCCCTCGAGGTGACAAATTTTGTTATGTACTCCGGCTTATGTTTCCATGTACTAACAATGCAGCTGAGTACGAGGCCTTACTCCATGGTCTCTGGATGGCCAAGGAGATGAACTTAAGCCGGGTAAGGTGCTTGGGTGACTCATATCTCGTGGCTCAGCAGGTGTCAGGCAAGTGGGATTCTAAGGATCCCCTTATGGCAGCTTACCGTCGTGAAGTAGATGCTGTGGCTGGTCACTTTAAGGGTTATCAAGTGGAGCACATTGATCGAAGGAAGAATGAGGCGGCTGATGCTTTAAGCCGGTTGGGATCTCAACGTAAGCCGGTGCCGCCTAACACCTTTCTCAATATTTTACATAACCCTTCTATCAAGGTGCCTACTGAGGAAGAACTAGCGGTGCCAGACCCGGAGGCGCAGCTGGGGGCAGCTCTTCACGTTATCCCGGATTGGACAGTGCCATATTTGGCTTATATGACCCAGGGAGAATTACCTGAGGATGAGACCTTGGCAAGACAAATCGTCAGGTGCTCCAAATCTATGACGATTGTTAAAGGCAAGTTACATCACCTAAGTGTCACTGGGGCGTTTCAACGTTGTGTGTCACCTGCAGAAGGCCAAGAAATACTCCGTGAGATCCATGAAGGGGATTGTGGCTATCATGCCGGGTCAAAATCTCTTGTAGCCAAAGCTTTCCATCATGGTTTCTACTGGCTGATGGCTCATGCTGATGCGGAGGATCTGGTCAGGAAATGTGATGGTTGTCAAAAGTTCTCACGACGAGCTCATGTGTCGACTCAATAGTTGAGGATGATCCCAATCACTTGGCCGTTCGCAGTCTGGGGGCTTGACATGGTTGGACCCTTCAAGAGGTCTAAGGATAAAAAGACACATCTCCTGGTGGCAGTGGATAAGTTTACAAAGTGGGTTGAGGCAGAGCCAGTCAGCAAGTGTGATGCAGCCACGGCGGTTCAATTCATGAAAAAGGTGATCTTTCGTTTTGGTTTCCCACACAGCATTATAAGATAATGGCACTAATCTCTCCAAGGGTGCCATGGAAGAGTTTTGTCAACGGGAACATATCCGACTTGATGTTTCGGCTATTGCTCATCCTCAATCCAATGGTCAAGCAGAACGAGCTAATCAAGAGATCCTGAAGGGTATCAAGCCCCGGCTCTTAGTCCCCTTACAGCGGACTCCGGGTTGTTGGGTGGAGGAGTTACCTTCTGTGTTATGGAGCATCAACACTACACCTAATAGATCTATAGGCTACACGCCTTTCTTTATGGTGTATGGTGCAGAGGCGGTCCTGCCAAGTGACATCCAGCACGATTCACCCCGCGTGGCGGCTTACGTTGAGGCTGACAACGAAGAAGCTCGTCAAGATGCACTTGACTTGTTGGATGAGGAGCGAGACTTGGAAATAGCCCGCTCGGCGATTTATCAACAAGACCTGCGCCGCTATCACAGCCGCCAGGTTAGGAGCAGAACCTTTCAGGAAGGCAACTTGGTGCTCCGGCTCATCCAGGATCAGTCTGACATGCACAAGCTATCCCCACCTTGGGAAGGGCCCTTTGTGGTCAGCAAGAATCTGCACAACGGGTAATACTACCTCATTGATGTTCGAGAGCACGAAGACTCACGTAAATCGGAGGAGGAGACCCGCCGGCCATGGAATATTGCTCATCTCCGGCCTTACTATACTTAAGCCACCGGCCCTCATGATGTATATATTTTTTGACAATGTATATATTATATAAAGAAATAAAGCAGGACCTTTGTCCTTTTTACCCTCAAAGGTTTATGTGTCTTCTTTATCAGGTGGTGGAAACAACCGACAGGGAGCGGATCACATTTGAATCCAGCTTTCCCTTCGGTCTGGCTTATGATCATATCTGAATCTAGCCATGGTCACTTGGGGGCTTCCTGTTCAAACATAGGTCATATTCGAACCAAAGAGAACATAGCTGTCGATACCCACTTGATCGGCATATTGCCAAACCCACTTGGGGGCTTCTTGATCATATTTGAATCACAGCTTAACCCCTTTGGGTCTGACGTGGCTCGTATTTGAATCAGCGTCATTAAACTACTCTTATGGTCACTTGGGGGCTTCCTGTTCAAACATAGGTCGTATTCGAACCAAAGAGAACATAGCTGTCGATACCCACTTGATCGGCATCGCCAAAGCCACTGGGGGCTATATGATCGCATTCGAATCTTAGCTTAACCCCTTTGGGACGGTTTACTGATCATATTTGAATCAGAAGCCTTTGAATATTGTTTATTATATATCATAAGCATAGTTATTTGGCTATCTTGAGACCTTTTTGAAAGCACTATGAGATGGTTTTTGTTCTCCCGGTTTAATATTGATTATCCCAGGTTGTTAAGTGCCAGGTGAACATTATATGTTCCAACATTCAGGAGTTGAATCCGCATGGTGAAGGTCATATAAGCAGGCGAGATTACCAAAGGGATTGCAGGTATGCTATGGTGATTATGTTTCACAGATGTAATCATAAATCGGCCTGTATATGATGCTTTGAGGTTTGCCCTTTGGGTTATCAATACCTTATGTGCCCCCGATGCGATAAACCGCCAAGGGAATTTTGCTTGTTTTATATGCAGGATAAGGCAAGCAAATTTAACATCAAGGAAACCAACGATCAACATAAGCTAGAAATAAATAACAACGGCGGCTTACGAAAGTATTAAGCGCCATAAACATGCGCGAAGGCATGACAAACATTGAGAGGTTTTTTTATCCTATTACAAGACTCCTCGAGTCTGAATAAATGAAGCATTGTTTTTTGCAAAGTTATAAAACGCCTGGCACTTCATTCCTTCGGCGGGCTTGAAGACTCCGGATTATCCTTCTCCGCCTCTCCGTCGGTTGCTTTGTCCTGGAAGGTGGACGAGGCCCAGTCAATGCCACTCAAGGCTTCAAACTCAGCCTCATCATCTATTAAACCGGCCGGTTCCACTTCAGGGGCAAAAGTATGCTTACGCGTTGGAGGGATCAGGCTGACTTGGTCATATGGAATGTTTGGAATTCTCCGGTTCTCGCTATCATAGCCCGGCGAATACTTAGTAAGATCAGTATCATTCCCAATAAGGGTAGCCAAGGGACGTACGACTTTGACACAGGCGGTGAAATCATGATCATCAAATCTGATGCCGTCCTCCTTGTGCTCGGATATCCAAGAGAGAGGTCAGCCAGGTCAAGCTCTGGCATCCATGCCTTTGCCCGGCTTAATGCGGCCACGGCTCCGGCTCTTGAAGATGCCCGCCTTAAATCCTGAATTCGTTGAGGTAGCACTGCGAGATGCTTCGGCACATCTTGTAGGAGGCAGGGAGTGGTATTTGATAAGGCTACAACGGCCAAGGCATGTTGTGACCCGGAGTACAGCTGTTCCACTAAAGTGTAAACCGCCTTGAGCTTGATCAGCATGTTTTGCTTGAGATTGGTACTCCTGGGCATGTGTGTTCACAAGCATAACAATGAACCGGAGGTAACTATTACAATAGTCATTGGAAGATTACAATGTTTGAGGTTTTGCAGAGTAACTTACCGAAGATGGCTGAGACCATTTGGGATATCTGCTGTTTTAAGTCGGACAGCTCGGTTGTTGCCTCTGCAAGAGATGCTTCTGCCGTCTCGGCCCGAGTCACCAGTGAAGCCTTCTCATCAGCCCAGGCTTTCTTCTCTGACTCAAAATTTTTCTTCAACTTCTCTTGTTCAAAGACGCTGAATTCAAATTTGGAGTTGGCCTTCTGCGTTTCAAGCTCTTGAGTTTTCAGCCGGCTCTTCAGGTCAGCAAGCTCCGACTCAAATTGACTTATGGTGGCCTGCATTGATACCAGGTTATGGTAAGGATCATGGTAAGGTAACATTCAAGTCCCAAATATTTTACATGTAAAGATACTTGGCACTTGGGGGCTAATGTATGCTTAAGAATTTCTAACCTACCCTGTCGGGTCATGCATATTAACTCTCAAGCACTTTACAAGTAAAGATACTTGACACTTGGGGGCTAATGTGTATCGCAAATTCAATACTATCATGCTATAACCGGGTTAAATATATTCTATTGAAACCGGATAAACTAACAGTATAGCAGACTTCTAAGTCTACAGCATATTCATTCATAAGCAATAGACTTGAAATTTGATGCAAGAAGTAAGATTCGGAAAATAGCATAAGTTATACCTCGAGTTGTGTTGTATTTGTTTCACCATGTCAATTTCAGTCACGATCGTTATGCACTTGGTTCAGATAGCCCGAGACTATATCACCAATGCTTAAGTGAGTATAGTCGATGATGTCATGCTTGGCTTTTCGGCGTCAAACAAGTTCTTCCTTGGCGATGCATTTGGCAAAACGATGAGGTCGCCTGCTCAACAAATTGACTTTTCAGAAATTCAACTTCCGGGTCAGTCGTCTTGGCCGGGCTAGGAGCTTCTGGGTTATCAGAGTTGTGGATAGCATCTTCGGCAGGCGGGTCAGAGGTTGGCACCGGAATATCAGAAGCCGGTTCAGGCGGCGGCTGATGGGTGGAGTTGTTAGGAGCGGACATGTCAAGCGCCGGTTCAGTGACAACCGGGTCTTGGGACGGCTTATTCTTTCTTGCCCTCTTGCTGGGCTTCACTTGCATGCTATCAATAAAGGTAGAAGGATGAATACTAAAGCAAAAAGTAAGGTAAAGCCTAAAGTAAATAAGGTCACATTACCCGGGAGCCGTTTTGAAAGCCGGCATGTTTGATTGCATAGAGTCGTCAGAGGAAGGAGAGGTATCCTGATAATTGGAGTCAGATGAATTGAGAGGTTGGCAAATCAAACCCGCCAAAGGTAAAACAGGATGTAAATCGGAGATAACATCAGTCCGACGCTTCCTAGTTACATCGGGTAAGCCGGAGGAGAGTTCTGCGTCTTGATTGGCCCGAGTCTACCTCCGGTTTTCAAGCTGTTGTTGCTTCAAAAGAAATTGAGGATCTTGATAAGCTAGAGGATGTGAAAATCTTACTTTCCGGGTCACCCTTCGGATTTTTTGCTTTGTCAAAGGCTCTGAGTCGGAGGAGATTATAGTTACCTCTTCGTCAATTGCTTGATTGTTCCCTGTATCCTCCTGAAAGGATAGAATGTCAGTAAAATATCGACAAGGGAGTTAAGAAAGTTAAAGGATTACCTCTTCATCATCCGAAGAAGTATCATACAATTTGAATAAGTCGGAGGTGCTGGGTTTCTTCTTCTTTGAGGTTCCAGTCTTGGCCGCTTTCCTTTCAGTCTTTTTGGCTGTCCTGGCTTGTTTTGCAGCCTCATGGTCATACTTGACCTTCCAGAAGTTATCATCGGTCTGTGGAAAAAGATAAGGAATTATGAGTACAAATAAGGTATAACATGATAAAGAATATTTATTAAGATTGATAACTTACTGCAGGGGGCGGGTTCTTCTTGCAGAATGGAAGTAAGCTGAAGGCATTACTAGTTACAGTGCCCTCCTTCAGCAGTGACTGGGTTGTAGCATCTACCACATCATCTGGTAAGTCGTCAGGGCTATGACACAGTGGATCATCCTTCTCGCCCGTGTACGTACACATTAAGCCGGAACGGTGGCTTAATGGAAGTACTCGCCAGGTGACCCAGACTCGGACCAAATCGATGCCGTTTAAACCATTTCCTAAAAGAGCTTTGATCTTCTTGATGGTGGGATTGAGAGGCAGACGCTCGACAACAGTCAATTTATCCGCCAGCGGATGGTTGGACTCAAGGCGCAGGGTGCGGAAGCCGGGCAGAGGGCTCTCATTAGCCGGTGAAGTGTCCTGACAATAGAACCAAGTCTGATTCCAATCTTTTGGATGACTCGGCAATTCAGGGTAAGGAAAAAGGCAATCCCTCCGCCATTGAATTGAGATGCCTCCAAGCTCAAGACTAGGCCCGTTGGCATGTTCATTCTGCCGGTTCAAGTAGAAAAGTTCTCTGAACAAAAGCAGACTTGGCTCCTCTCCCAGGTACACCTCACAGAAGACTTGGAAGTTGCAAATATTTGACACGGAATTGGGTCCAATGTCTTGAGGTCTAAGATCAAAGAAATTCAAAACTTCTCTGAAGAATTTTGAACCGGGAGGGGCAAATCCCCGGTTCATGTGATCCGTAAAAACTATCACCTCCCCTTCTTTGGGTTGAGGCCTTTCTTCAGACGGGTCAGGGGCACTATAGGACATGACCTCCTTTTTTGGCAGATGACCAGACTTCACAAATTCAGACAGTTTACTCTTAGTGACTATGGACGGGACCCAATTGCAGGTCATAGGGGCCTTGGTTGCCTTGGGTGCCATGACAACAGTTGACCTACGACAAATAAGAGGTTCCGGTTCAATTTTAACCCGGGAGAAATATCTTAATTATTCAAGGTGGCGGCTTAAGAAGGGGCCTAATGATATAAGGATAACTATGCAACAGTATTTAAGCCGCCACAAATATCAAAAGCAGTTCAAACTTCTTAAGGTCATGAGAAGCAAGTAAGGTTCACTGTTCAGTATCATTTATTTAAGCCGGCTACATGGACAGTTGTGTTTAAGAGTATTTGATAGAAGTAGTTTTCTGGGTGATACAAACAGGTTTCATAATCTGCTACTGATATTTGAGATCAAAAAACTGTTCTGACAAGAAAATCTTCTAGACCTAAGACTGACGCAGATGAAGCTCAAGAGCTTGAATGGGGCCTTTGTGTAACAGAAAGGGATCTATCTGCATTCAAAGTAGGTGCGGAAAATCTATCGCATCGGTTTTTACCATCTCCAAGATCAAGGAAAGCGGGGGTGACGGAATCTACGAAAGGGAACTACTAAACAGTGAAGAACGCGAAGAACTCGAAGGTCTTAATGTAGATCTAAGAAGTAGGAAAGAGAAGACTTACGGATGCAGGGTTGCAGCGGAGGATCGTCGCGTTTCTCTGGTCAAACCAGGTTGATGCAGCGGCCAGAGTTGGTGAAGACGAGATCTGCGACAGCGGCGGCGGAAGAGCTCGAGCGACAGAGAAGCGGCGAGAGGAAGAAGACGACTGGAAGGAGGAGAATGGGAAGATCTAGGTCACGCCTATTTATAAGGAAAGGATAACTAAGACGGCGCGAGAAACGAGGAGATAAGAGTTATTATCCAGCGGCCCCGACACCTCGGTTTTCGGAACAGTCAATAAAGGCAGAGATCCGTTGGAGGATACGGTGGAATAAAAAAAGAATTTAAGAAAGGATGACGTCACGGCGGGTTAACACGGATCCAAAAGATGACGACATGGCGGGTTAAAGAAAACCTTTTTGCACAGTCAGAAGACTGAAGATTTATTTCTTAAAGTATTTTAAGATTGACATGAACAGGTTCAAAACAATCTAGGGCCTAATGTCGGGGATATAACTATTTGTGTAAGCCCCCCAGGAGGGGCCGGGTTACGCAAAGAAGACTCACCAGAAAGAAGCTCAAGGCCAAGCATGAAGATGACGGTTCAATGAAGGGCTTAAGGCCCACAGGCGGCTTAGGGCCCGTTGTAGTAAACCGCCATAATGGCATGACTTGTACCATAAGGTAGATTTAACTAGTCACCGAGCGGACCTTTGTTTATAAGCCGGTAGGGACTCTGTAAGCCCTGGCGTCAACCCGTATATATAAGGGACGACTACTTTGGCGGCTTAGGGCAAGAAACAACTCATCGAGCCGGGCATAGCGTATCTCGCCCCTGGTCATCGAAACATCAATACCAACCCAACTAGACGTAGGCCTTACCTTCACCGTAAGGGGCCGAACTAGTATAAACCTCTCGTGTCCTCTGTCCCGATTAACCCCTTCAAGCTTCCTAGTTGTGATGGCTCCACAACTAAGTTCTTTCACGAGGACATCTGACGTGACAATTCCACGACAAAGGTAGAGCTTTGAACACAGATGCAGATAGGTTAGCCAAGTTTTCTCACTCTTTGGATCAGGGGCGACACGTTTGGTTGTCTGAAGCCCATGATCTGTTTTTCTATCCCACACCATGTGGATGTTGAGCAATTAAACTTGGTTTAACCCTTAAAAAATCAATCTTGACCATCCTTTGGCATGTTGACAATCCTTGTTTGAGAAGGTTCGATTTAGACCGGGACTGCATAGTTCACAGCCTGTTTGGTAAACAGTTGGCAAGGGAATGGGAGTTTGCACAAGGGTGTTTATGGAGGGATTAGGCATGGAAAGTAGATTTTTACTCTCATTCCTTTGTTTGGTATATGATGGGAATTAGCGTGGGATAAAACTCTGCTTACAAATTAACAAGGTACCCCCTGGGAAGACATCAATGAAAATTGACTTCCTCAACTCCCATCCCCTCCTACTTAAACTCCAATTCCCTTTAATCAAATTGTGGACTTTTAATCTCCTCACCCCTCATCTCCCATTCCCCATCTCTAACCAAACACCCTTTAATCAAACTGTGAATTTGAGGGTTTGTTTCGCCCAACTTCTACCAGTTTAGGCTTTAAAATGGACTTTTTCCGGCCAAAATCACAAAACTAACCATTTTGTGTAGTACCAAATGGCCGGCGACTATGGCGTTGCTGGCTCAGTGCAGCAGCAACGCAAGAAGGCAAGAACCATGGGGTTGAACCAAAAGGTCAGACCGTGATATTTCTTTTCAGATACGGTCACTTTGTTCTAAAACTTCTCAAAAAGGGTCAGATAGGTTATTTTGGCCGTGATTCTGGTTCTAGAGCTCTACTATATCGCAGTAGTATCTCCGTTCTACTACTTGAGAAGACCAACAGGTCCAGGGTGACACAGCGAACCCAAAACTTACGCTCCGTAACAGACCACCACAGCAACTAGCAAACAATAGGAAAAGGAACGTCACAATTAGGTTAGTCCCATTTCAGGTGCATGGGCATGGCACTAGTCCGCCCAGGTGTGCTGCGTACCAAAACCTTTTGGAGTCGGTTACCAAAAGTTGCATCATGGATTGACAGCAACTCAATCATGATCCAAGTGTGCTGTGTGCCAAACCTTTTGGAGTCAGTTAGCAGAAATTGCATCATGGACTGACAGCAACCTCTGCAGCTTCCTCGCATAGGATATTGCAACAGGAGAGCTGCCAAAATGAGCAACAGCAAATCTGCCAATAATATGACCTTCGCTTATCAACAGGTTCATATCCATCCGATGAGGACTGATACAACAACACCGAGGATCTTCGCAAGATTCTTTACAATTAGAATAGCGTGCCGCCAACCAAAAGAGGCCGGGCCAGTGCCAGCACCCAGCCAATTGCGCTCGAAACCTAGATAATAAGGTTGACGCGGAGTTTGTTCCGTCTCGAACTCTCTTC
The DNA here is from genome assembly GCA_021437245.1 of Aegilops speltoides. NCBI lineage: Eukaryota > Viridiplantae > Streptophyta > Magnoliopsida > Poales > Poaceae > Aegilops > Aegilops speltoides. The sequence continues at coordinate 22,703 of JAHHZJ010002541.1, forward strand.
TGGCTCCAGTGGTAAAACTCAGGTGATTCGCCATCGAGCTCGAGTACGCCGTCAACACGCGGTTCGCCCGTAGCAGATTGAGGCGATGTACAGGTTCTTCGCCCACTTTTCCTGAAAAATTTCGGTTACCAAAGTTTGGTTCAGTAAAGGCACTAATAATCAACACATGTGACATGTGATTTCATATGCCCTTGTAGTTCGGCGGACAAAAATGCACGTGGTACCTTCACATGGTTACTGGGGAAGGCAGAAGTTCAAAGGGTTTCCTGGGTCTCGTCCAATGGCTTCCTCTTTGGTATGCTCAAAGATAAAAGCAGCTTGGTCAGGTGTGCCTGCCGATGAAGTTATTCTGTAACCACTCTCCCATCGCCGATGGAGTCCTTCACTTGGATACAGAAAATCCAACTCTACAACCTGCAGGTTGCAACACAGATTCAGTTTCATCACTGGTCGGTTATGTGGCAACACCACACGGGCCACACCTTATGACCTGTATGTAAGAAAATTCAGACTTGGCACAACTCTACATAATTACTTCCTCCGTCCGAAAATACTTGTCATCAAAATGGATAAAAAGAGATGTATCTAGAACTAAAAGACATCTAGATACATCCCCTTTTATCCATTTTGGTGACAAGTACTTCTGGACGGAGGGAGTACTCATCAAAACAGTACAGAACCCAGTTCTCCAAGGTTAACTGAAGCCAACCTTGAAGAGCAGCATATGCTTTCACAAGTAGATACTCCCTCTGTTCCTAAATATAAGTCTTTGTAGAGATTTCACTATTGACTACATACGGAGCAGAATGAGTGAATCTACACTTGAAATGCATCTATATACATCCGTATGTGACCCATAGAGGAATCTCTACAAAGACTTATACTCCCTCCGTCCGGAAATACTTGTCATCAAAATGAATAAAAGGGGATGTATCTAGATGTATATTAGTTCTAGATACATCCCTTTTTGTCCATTTTGATGACAAGTATTTTCGGGCGGAGGGAGTATTTAGGAACGGAGGGAGTATTTTACATGCAATGCTCAAATTGCTGGTTTCAGATGTGAACCATCTAAATTTTCAAAAGTGTTTAGCTTGCAGAGATCTACATAACTGAAAAGCAGACATATGTGAAGTATTGTTTTTCCTCTTTTTTTATGACATATGCAGCCGTCAAATGTATGTTTAAACACATGAGAAATTATATACACGAGGGACCAGCAAATTCATGAAAATTATATTTTTCAAATAATTTATCACAAAAAAGTGCAGCATGTGTTTTGACCTGGTCAGAGTAGCCCGCATTCCTCGACATGACAACCCCCAACGGTTCCCAGCAGTACCCATGGATGTTACATGAAAACCTTCTTTCCACTTTTTATTAATCCACTTATAAGGAAAAGATTCACTGACTTTGTATGACTGCTGTGTGTACGGAGTTCCTGTAATGATATCGAAGATCAGATTAGTTGTATATATCAGGAAAAGGGACCAACGGGCTATACAAAACATCAAGGATGTAGACAGTATACAGATGCTGGTAATTTATTTAACTTCATATGTAAATATTAAAAACAGAAAACTAGTAATAATGTTTGCTCAGCGCTACTTTATCAGAACAGTGACCAAGGACAGACTGATGTATCCTGTACCAACAATGCTGTGGCAACCTCCACACACCAATTCTGATGACCTTTATCATAACCTTGGTTGCTTGGAGGTTCTGCTAAATGTTAGTTTCAGATAACTGCTCATTTTTAAAAGGGAACGAATGCACATACGACAAAATCAGTTATAAATTTGGTACAGATGATCTAATATAGTAATTTTCCTCACTCTGATCACAAGTTATGTGCTCAAACATTTATGTGATACATCAGTAAAAGCATACTAGTTCTCTGTCAAACGTGCGATCTTCACCAAAGGGAGCAGTTTCAACAAATGACCAGTTGTCAAGAAAGAACAGGTAATTTACAAACCTTTGGACATCACAACCAATGAGCTTCCATTGGTTGCTCCAGCTATTGCTGTTATATAGAAGTTCTTTTCCCATTGCTCCATAATCCAATCCTATATAAAAAGTCATAAACAATATAGCATCAAGATTCTGGATTATCAAAATTCCAACTAGCGAGGACAGAGACCGTGGCGCACCTTGTGCAGGAAAATTTGTGAAAGCTCATACACTTGAGAACCAAACCCAGTCCCAGCGTCCATTATGAGAGCCCAAAAATTTGCTGAAGAAGCTACGCAACTAATGTACAAACCATCTTCATTGCCTTTTTCTATATGCTGATGCAACCTTGAATCGGCTACATTGTAGTGGTATCTGTAAAAGGACAAATAACCAATACATCAATTTACAAAGGATGATAAATAATTGACCGATAAATATCTCAGGCTCAAGAAAGCGAGAGTAACCAAACAGGAGCTTCACAAGCTTAAATCATAATAAACACAAACCAAGCCCCTTCCATCACTAGAGCTACCATGAATGGTTCAGTTACAAAAATCAATAATAGTGTAATTCAAATCGCAGCTTTTACAAGGTAAATGACACTTCAAAGCGTGAGTTCACACTAAGAATAATCGCATGTTCAACATGAATCACCACAACAGAGTTGACTGCTGACTATGTGTCAGGAAGAGAGAGGGGAGGGTGTACTAGGCTAAGTTTGGCCAATAATGTGTGCAAGAGACAACTTATGTCAATTTAAATGGCACCTGAATCACTAGAACAGGCCAATTTTTCAAGGGCAAGGAAATGAGAATTCATAGAAGAAATAACGTCTGGGCAAGCAGACATAAGAATGAAGAACTCTGCACTAAATTCATATTTTAAGACAATTACCGCTGCTTCATGGGCCGCCTAGCATTATAAACCGAAATCCATTGAGTTGCTGGGCTCCCCAACCGAACTTTCTTCTTAGGCTGTTCCTCTTCTTCAAGATTTACAACCATTCTTCCACGTTTCTGCCCAACCTACAATACATAAAACAGATGCATGATCAATTTTAATACAAAAAAAAACGACGGAGCATAGGTAAAGACTGGGTACAGCAGAACAAACCTTTAGAGCACCATCAATTCTGATGGGTCTTGAAGCAGGCACTTCAATCAGACTATCAAAGAGAGAAATAAGTTTTGCATAATTTGGCTCTTCATCAAATTTCATATTGGTGACCATCTCAAGAAAATGTTTGAATGGAGGTGGACAGAAGCAACTCAGAACATCCGCAGAGGTAGCCATCTTCTTCTTACAAACAAGAAAGCTCTTGTTGTCTCCCTGCATTAATAAGCCATTAACATTAAAATAGGTTCAAGAGCAAATAGTAAATTATTAGTCAAACTCTTATGAGCACATCTAAGGCTACCTGAAAGCCTTGCCAAGGTAATCTTCCTCTTATTAAAAAATAAGGGTGTACGCTAGTGACTCCAAATCATCCCTTCTACTGCCTGCACGGCCTAAATGGGCATGGACACTAGCATATCTAATTGTTCCCCTGGAAATCGTAAAAAGGAAATAGGTCAGTTAATAGGTGAATAACTTTTAGTTTTGTACATAAAGAATATAGTATAGAACCAACCTAAAGATGTCTGGCCTCTGGTCATATTCAACATGCTGACTGGATGATGCTTTTTCCACTTGGATGCTGCATAATTTAGATATTAACAGAACCATGTCAAAAAGGTTAGTGGCGCATAAAATGTGTCAAACCATCAACATCCTATTATGTAGCGATTCTTATGACTGAAGGCCACAGTTCACTGAAAATATGAAACTGGATATCTACATATAAAGATGGAACTATCTTAAACAAGAACATACCTAAACCAAGATCAATGAGGAAAAGCTTCTTCTCATCAGGTGATCCAGGTTGACCAAGCAAAAAAAATTCTGGCTTTACATCTCCATGGACAAAGCTGACAATAATAGGAAGCAGAGGAAGTGTTAACACCAACAAACAATAGGACAATGATGTCCATGCACTCCAGGATCATTGACAGAGACAAATGGCTTTAGAAAATTACCCTTTGGAATGAAGCTTCTCAAGGATATGCAAGCAACCATATGAGAAGACATCCTGTTTGGGATATTGGTGCTTTCAGTAAGGTGTAATAAAAACATGCTGACAAGGTGAAAAGATTGGTAAAATACTCACGCCTGTCCCATTGAATTCCAAACATCCCAGAGGCTAGGACCAAGCATATCCATTACCTGAAATTTTGAAATGCAGGTTGAATTGACTATGAAAGATCGTATTAGGAGGCAGTCTGTAGTGCATAACTATAGTTGAACTCACGAGAATGTAGTAGTCTCCCTGGCGACCCTTGTAGTGGACTGATGGTATGCCATAGCAACCATTGAGAGACCTATCACAGAAAGTTTAGCATGCCATGCTCCACAGAAAATAACATAAATGTAAAGAGGGCTGATTGTGTATAGTTCTTACTGATAAACCTGCCACTCAAACGGGGGCCATAACTACATCCTTTGCTCCTCCGATGTTCGAGTTTGAGTGCAACCTACAGCACATTAATCCATATAAGATTCAACTAGATCACGAAGCAGACTCTAGTGTCCAACTGAGGCAGGTGAGAAAAGAAACCTCTCTGGACCCGTACGAGATGCCCCACCAGTTATTCTTCTGCCAACATAGACCTGGCCAAATCCACCTTTGCCCAACTTCCTATCAGTTATATATTCTGGAGAGCCACCAACTTGAACCTGCAATAATTAGATATAACATTCAGATTTTTAGGAGCTTATATCATGTAAACAGAACTCTACTATGCAAAACTGTATTGGTGGATCAGTAATACTATCACCACGAGAGCAAATAAAACAGCACTGCAGATAATGAGAAACATGTTTTTATCTTGAAGCTTTATGTGAAAAGGAAACCAATCCTATATATATGTACTATTCACAGCCAAATTAGGGAACTCAGGAAATGTGAGTTACTCTGCTATAATTAGCAATGCCCAGCGGAAGACAAACATGCAGTGTTTTTGCCAGAGAGAGAGAGAGAGAGTACGAAAATTGGTTGGGTTTGCAGCCAAAACAACAATACTTCTGTATTTATGTTGTCTGAACAGAGGGATATGAAATTAGTTTCTTCTTTTTAAGTCCATCTTGTCTATATTTCAATATCTTATTAGATGTTTGCTTTCTGCTACAAAACAAAACTACCATAATAAAACCACTCAGTCTTGACTACTCTCATGGAAGTATAAACACGATCTCTGATGCACATGCTTAGCTTTTCGTGTTCATTCTTTAGATGAACAACAATCGATTATTACTTATTACATCATGAGAAATTTTCTAGAAGGACACACTTGTTGCGAAAGGAGAGATAGATATGTATAAATGCTACAACAAAAGAACAATGCATTTCCACATGATGGTACAAATATTACCAAACGAAGTTAACAGCATGAGTAAATAACATGGCAAACATAAAGGAATGGAAAGAAATAATTGCGCAATCAGTATAGAAATAGGATAGTCGACGTAAACAAGTGCACAGGAAAGCAGGAGGTCATACCCTCTCAGGCACTGGCGTCGTCGTGGCTTCATCTTCCGCCGCAGCAAGTCTGTCACCACTTGCACCTTCCATTTTGAAGTTGGCGGCCCTGTCAGCTACCTTGTTCAAAGCAAGGTCCTGCTGGGCGGTGACTGCAACTGCCTCTCCAACGTCAGGGATGTCCTCGAAAGGCTGGTCAGTCAGATCAATAGCCTCGACCCTCTTTCCTCTAGCCTTTGGAGCCGGCCTTCCCCTTCCCGCGGCAGCTGCTTTCTTGTTGCCTCTGCCAGCCGCAGCACCACCACCACACCTCCCACCCCTCCCCCGGGGAGCTGGCAACACAGGAGTGGCTACCTGATCTGCAGCCTGGACGTCTTCAAGCCTGCTGGACCTCAGACGAGCTCTCCGAACACCACTTCGCAGCTCTGGCATTATCCGTCCATGCAACCCGGCGTGCCGTTACACCCCTCGGCGCTCCTGGCAATCTCCCCATGCACAAGAAACCAAACACAAAACAATGAATACCGGTAAAAGGAAATGTTAACAGGCACCCATACATATACACACGTAAAAATTTCAGCTCACAACTTGCTCCTTCACCATGCCTATGCAAACCAAACCAAACATGAGCAGCCCAGACGAGACACACAGACAGACAAAAATCTGGGGAGGAATCAACGCCGGGGGGGCCTTGAGGCAGTCCTAAAGAGACGGCCTGCCGTCCTAGCACGGCAGCCCTCTAGCCGGAATCGAATGCCACCACAACCACAAAAGGGAGCCGGGCGGGCATCTCCGTCGCCCGATGCCTCCACCCCCACAAGGGGATCTCCACCCAGGGCGGAGAAAAATCCCGCCTTTGCCGCGGGGCTGCGGCCAATCGGGCCCCAAATCGCGGCCGGGACGAGCCGCGGGCCGCCAATCCCACGCGGACCACGCATCGCTCCTAAATCCAACAAACAGCGCGCGCCGTACGCGTCGTCCCAACCTCCGAGCCTAATAAAAAAAAAAGCCTGTCGCGAATCGGCCGCCGGAGCACGCATCGGGCACGAGCGACCCCATCGGATCGCGGCCGGGAGCCCGCCGCGCGGCCCGATCGCGAGGAACGGCGCCGGCCGCCGCCGGCGATTGGAAAACAAAAAAACCGTGCGGAATGGGGGAGGGGGCGACGGGAGGCTTACATCGGGGACGCCGGCGACGGACGGACGGACGGGAGGTCGGCGGATGCGGATGCGGATGCGGATGCGCCGGCGGCGGCGCCTCGGGGGCCGTGCGGAGGGGAGGGGAGGGGGGAGGATGGGGCGCGCGACCGGGGGCCAGGAATTGTGGGGGGAGCGCTCCCGTCTCGGGCCTTTGTCCTGGAGGGTGTAGGTTGGGGGAGGGAGGGGGGGTGGTAGTGCTGGTGCTCGGTGTGCCGCAGCGGCTGACGCAGCTGGGGGTGGGGCCCGCAGAGGTCGCCGACGGGTGGGCCCGCCTGGCGGGGGGTGGGGTGGGGTGGGGTGGGGGAGTGGGGGGCACCTGGCTGGGGCTGGACCTGGGAATGGCGTCGTTTGCATGCGGGGGGATGGATACAGCCTGCGCGCACCGCGGAGGTCTACACAGCGTTTCGCCCGAGGTTTAAATTTACGGCGAGGGGGGGGACGGATTTGCGTGGGCAGATTTTCTTCGAAGTACTGTACCAAGTTTCAGCGGTTGAAACTTGGCGAAGTTTTAAAAACTTGTCAAAAAATATATTCAAAGCGGGTCTTATTTGAGAGCCCTCGTCACAAGAAACGCGAATGCGAAACGAAACTTAATCTGAGCTTTTCAGTTCAAAAGACGCGGAAGATTGAAAATCAAAAGCCAAAAGAAAACATATAAAGTGGACATTATTCGTGCACTTACTCATGTTTGTGTCTTTTTCGGTTTTGAAAATCTGGCCAGCTATACGTATGACTTAAAACCAGTGCTTGGATCTCTAGCGTACAGTTGAGATATCAGGTCCAAACAAGTAGCAGTAGTCAACAATATCGGGGATGCTGCAGATCTTTTTGGTTCTATCAGAAAGGAAAGGAAAATATCTTTTAGGCGCGTCCAAGTGGTAATACAGCTGCAAGCCCTGCAGAACGGAAGGCCGCCGCCGGCACAGCAACACTTCTACCAAAAGTCATTCCAGAACTATTTCGAGATGCGGCGAACTGATCCCGTCCGTCAGTTCGTCGAGCACCTCCGATCTCTCGCGCTCGTGCCACTCCCGGCGGCGGCGGACGATGTCCAGGCCGACGAGCTCCTGGTCTTCGTCCTCCACGACGTGCCCGTCCAGCAGGTGGACGCGCTCCAGGATCGGCGATGCCTGGATGATCTGCTTCACAAAGCCTGTCTGCCATGCCGCCCCGTCAAAGCCGATGACCATGAGTTCTTTCAGGTGATGGTGCTGCTGATGGTGTTCCACTTGCACATCCAGTGGTCCAGCAGCTGCCTTCTCTGACTTGCTGTCAAACTGCATTCAGAATTCTTGGTTTCAGGGATCTCCCAAAACCAACAAAAAAAAGTACCGTGCTTGAGAAAATCGTTGGATGAACGTACATGAACATGGAGCGACTCCAAGGCAGGTGCGGAAGCAAGTAGGTGGAGAATCCAGAATGTATCCCAGTTCATTGGCACGTTTGCAATGAATAGTTTCTTGAGATGACTGAGCTGGTCGGGAATGGAGGTTAGTTCCATCCACATCTGCATAAACGAAGTGATAATTTAGTACTGTCTTATGTACCGATGCAATGTTATGACCAATATGAAAGAGATCATTTCAGGAAAAGCTACTTACCTGATGCCCTCTTAACTGCAGAACAAGGCACTCTAGCGGTGGCGGCGCCCCTAAAAAGAATTTGCTTAGACGATATGTCCTGTTGCTACCAGAGGAATCATTCTTGCCGTCATTTCCAGTTTGCAAGAAGTTCAAACTCACATGCCTAAGCCGAGGCACCAAGCCATAGTGTAGTATAGTTGGCTGACCACGACAAGCAAATGTTTCAAGATAAGGCACCAAACCCAGGTAGACACCCACAGTGTTGTAGTTGTCCAATTGCAGACTCTTTAACTTTGAGTTAGGAACAAAGATATGAAAAGCAGGTTGGCGACAACTACAATCTTTCAGCCTCAAATCCACCAGCTGCATGCAGTTTCTCAGAATATCATCAACGCGTGACATACGTGAACTTTCTTTGCAGAGAGTAAGTGATGTGAGCTTCTGAAACGTCAAGGAGTAGGGTGCAAAACAATGATAACAATTGGATAGCACAAGCCGTTTCAGTCGCACATTTTTGCATCCATCCAACAGCCGGAAGTCATAGCGCCAGGAAGAGTTGTCAATGACAAGCTCCAAATCTTCAACGCCCCATCTGCCAATCGCTTCCGTAATCCATTGATCAGTGAAATAGCTCGTCCCACAGGCTTGAAGCCTCAGCTTCTGGATAGACTGTTGCTGAACATTGTTGGGGGCCAGAAGGAATGCATTCACCCGTTTAACATAGCGTCGCATGGCCAAACGCTCATAACGTTGCAGGATGGGTGTTAGCAGACGGACTTTCCACTTCCAGTCTTTGAAGGAATATAACTGGTCTCTAGAAGCATAACTGTCGTCCGACTTCAGTGCATTCTTCTCTGCCTTATACCCTGCCTTAGCCTCCATCATAATTTGCTTCAGTCTGTGGTACCGTGGAGGGAGAAGGTCGTCAACCGCAAGGTCATAACATGTGCGCGGGTATGTAGGAAGATCCCGCCATCGCCTCGAAAGGATAGTGGTGCTTATCGCTGTCCGTGCATCTAGCTTGTCGATGATCAAGATTAACATCTCGTCAGGTAAGCTGCTGATCTTGTCCTCACAGAAACTGATGTGTTCCTCGCTCGGACGCATCTAGTTTTATTTTGGTGAGACATAAATGAAGAACGGTCAGGGAATTCCAAATAGCTTAAACAGATAACTGAGCAATTTGCCTTAAAAGTAAGCATTAGCAACATTACTAGTCAAAAATAGTACACGAACTAGCAAAACAAATGAAAGAGAGCGTCCGCCTATTCAACCTAAATAATGACATGAGCAGGCGCAACAATTTTAAGAGCATATATGTATCATACTATATAGGTACTCCATTCTGCTGCAAAAGATGGACAGGAACAGATGTTCTAGTTGTGAAAAAATTTAACAATAAACTTATAGACTAAAAAGAGAGAAAATCAGTAGCAACATACACACAAAACTGCATTGTCTCTACCTACCACTGGGTTACGAACTGCTTTAGAAAAGTATTGTCACATAGTCACCGAACAGGTTTAAGACGTTGCTTATGTCACAATTGTTGTTGTGTGATTTCTCTACTCTTATAAAAACAGAGTTGGTGACGATGGTGTGCCTGCCATCATGCAATATAGGCCGTCCGATTTATATCTAACGGACAGGAAGGAAACTATGACAATTTACCCGCACTGCTCTCCACATTTGTAGATAAGGCCTTCCCTCGTTCATCCTTTTCTCCCACAAGATAAACTACTCATAAAAATGCATCTTGATGTTCCGTGCAACGCACGAGCATCTTGCTAGTCACCCAGGAATTTCGTGTTAATATGTAATTGTGCACGCCTGATTAGACTTTGTTTATCCATGACTGCAGGAATTGGGGCTTTGTTGGTGCTGGAATGCGAGGTCACTTGCTTAGCTGGCTCACGGATGCCAAATCTGCAGGTGTACAAGGCATGGCCAAACCAAGCAAGGAAACCATCGATCCAGCGGCCGCCCAGCAGGGACTAGTAATGTCAGCAGCAGGCGCAACAATTTGAGCATGTATGCACGATACTAATACTCCCTCCGTTCCAAAATAGATGACCCAACTTTGTACTAACTTTGTATCAAACGAAAATGTGTTCTAGCTGCCCGATTTTAAACACAAACTGAGAGATTATAAATAGTAAAAAGAAGAAAAAAATCTGTAGCAGAATATGTACACACCAAGCTGCTTTTCCCCTACCTACTGCACCAGTACTGCTGGAGCAATCACAGGGAAACTATTGGACAAAAATCGCAGGGATGGGGCACCGTACTTACCCGTTTCGGGTGCGGGTAGGCGGCGGCGGGTGCGGAGATCGGAGGCCTTCCTCCTGAGCCGGCGGCGGCGTGGAGGATCTGCGCCCGTGTCCATCGGGTCCGAGGCGCGGTGGCGGCCGACCGGTACAGGGCTGATTTAGGAGGGGTGGATTTGGGCTGGAGACTCAGAGATGCCGCCGAGCGCCGACTACTGCGCGCCCTCGCCGCCGCGACGGGCGTGGATGCTTCCGATTCGCTTTGGCCGGCTCGCATCAGTTTCTTTGTTCCATGCCTGCGCCTCCGGCGACGACGCACTCAATTTTGCAGCTGGGCCAGCCCATCCGACCAGCCCCCCAACCCACTGGGTGGTAGCAGGCCTGAGCCCGCGCTGCTCTATGATGATGCTGGGTCGCAACGGGCCTAGCGTCAAGCCGCGCGACTACACCCGCATGCTTCCAAAACCGTTTAGTTAGGGCATCTCTTGATTCTCGAGGGAAAAAAGTTAGGGCATCTCTTCCCCTAAAAAAAAGTTAGGTAAGCGGGAGATCTTGAGTTCAACTCTCAATGAAAGCATCCCTTTTCCTTTTTTTTCCCTTTTTCTTCTCATGTATCAAAAACAAAATCTCCAACGCGGCCCCGCAGAACGCGTACATGAGCCGGTCATCTTACATCGTGCCGCCCCTCAAAAAACAAAAATCTAATATTGTGCCTCATTTTATGCTTCAGTGTGAATTGAACAAACAGGTGAATTTCATGCAAAGCAGACGATTTTCATTTAATTCAGACCAAAGTCATGAAAAGTTTGACGTGTTTCATTAAACAAAAATGGACATGACATTTTTTTTAACATAGCTAAGTTATCCTAGTCCAAATCTTCGTCGGCCGTGGAAATGTCTGTATGCCACGTCCTGTTTTTTCCCACGTTTGGCAAGAAGACTAAGAGCATCTTCATGGTTGCTTTTTCTGGAGGCCCGAAAATCGCCGACTAGGGTGAGCCGGCATAAAAATATTTGGGTGATTAGGTTCCCAATCGCCGCCCAGTCGCCCAGCGCCAATATCGCCCATCTATTTCATAAAAGCCGCTATTCAGCCGGTTTGGCGACAAATCGGCCCGATATTGGCGCAAAATCGGCCATTGTTCGCCGTGGTTGGGCGCAAATTGAACACAAGTAAAAAAATCACATAGTTCATTACCGAAAATCAATAGAAATCAAATAGTTCAACAACAAATAATTCAATACAAAATAAGTTCAACAAATAAAAAATCTTATTTCATCACACGTCGAGCTAGGCGTTGCCCTTGAGCCTCCATAGGTGCTCCACCATATCGTGTTGCAGTTGTTGATGCACCTGTGGGTCTCGGATCTCTGGCGATATTGAGGAAGGCGATCCAGTGCTTGCGTAGTTGTTGATCAACTTGCGCAAGAGGACCCTGCCTGTAATATGGTTCAGTGTCAAACACTGGCTCTTCCTGCTCGCTCTCAATGATCATGTTGTGCAAGATGACACAACAAATCATGACCTCCCACATTTGATCTTCCGACCAGGTCTAAGCAGGGTACCGAACACACAGCAAATCGAAATTGGAGCACACCAAATGCCCGGTCGGCATCCTTGCTGCAAGCCTCTTGAAGCTTCGCAAAGTGGGAGTTCTTGCCTCCTGGCACAGGGTTTGAGATAGTCTTCACAAATGTAGACCAGCTCGGATAGATGCCATCAGCTAGGTAGTACCCCTTGTTGTAGTGTCGCCCATTGACCTCGAAGTTCACCGGAGGAGAATGACCTTGATAAGCCAGAAAGACGGTGGAGCAACTGCGCAGACATTGATGTCATCGTGAGTTCCTGGCATCCCAAAGAAAGAGTGCCAAATCCAGAGGTCATGTGTGGCCACTGCCTCAAGTACCACACTGCAACCGCCTTGGGCGCCGTTGTACATCCCCTGCCAAGCAAATCGACAGTTCTTCCATCTCCAATGCATGCAGTCGATGCTTCCAAGCATCCCAAGAAATCCTCTTGCTGCATTTTGTGCTAGGATCCGAGCAGTGTCTTCAGCATTGGGTGATCGCAAGTATTGCGGTCCAAACACTGCCACCACTACCCTGTAGAACTTGTAGAAACACTCAATGGTCGTGGACTCGGCCATGCGCCCATAGTCGTTGAGTGAATCACCGGGAGCTCCGTATGCAAGCATCCTCATAGTTCTCGTGCACTTCTGGATTGAGGTGAATCCAAGTGTGCCGGTGCAATCCTTCTTGCACTTGAAGTAGCTGTCGAACTCCCAGATGGAATTCACAATCCAGAGGAAAAGCTGGTTGCACCGCTCCTTCTGTTGCAGCATCCAAAACACGAAGACCCGTGGCGCAACAGCTCCAGGGTTTGCTTAAGGAAGGAGAATTAAATAAAGAGGATAGGGGACAACTGCAGGAGGGATCTGCCCACTAGAATGCCATGTGCGGGCACTTGTTGCATGACTTTCATGTCATTTGGTATCCATTATGAGTGGACAAGGGAGAAAGAGGGGAGGGGGACGGGATTGGCCAAGATCCCTCCCTCGTGGATCTAGGGGTCTACAGTCAGGGAGATGAAAAAAGAGCCAAGTGGTCGAAAGAAAGAGTCAACATGAACTATGGAGGTGGAGGTTTACCCCCCCCCCCCCTGCGCGCACACACAAAAAAATGTTGTATAAATTGGGAGATTATGTCAATTATATTGGGTAGAATAAGAAGCATATCCAGGAATAATTGGGATATTTCTGAATATCTATGATTGAGCAAACTTAAGATATGGAAAAAAATGCTCAAAAATTTTGAACATTACTATGAAAGTTTCTCCACTCCAAGTGGTTCGGAATCTCAAAAAACACTCCGGTGATTTTTTTAGAGAAAAATATTTTAAACCATATAAATACCATTTGTCCTTTTAGAGAATGATTTATAACAAATACTTATATATCTTTAAAAAAATTGAATGGAATAGTGTATGTAATACACCTCATAAATGACTTTAATGAATTATTTTCTTGGGAAAATAAATACTTTTAGTTCAAACCTCTATTTTCAAGGTTCTAGAAAAATAAAAAGGGTTCGTTTGCTTTTGGCCAAAGTAATATAATACGAAAAAAAAAAAATTGGGCTCTAACCACATGGTGATTGAAAGGGTTTACAGGCTCTGATCACCAATATCAAGGATTCTTGTGAACTTTTTGGTTCTTTCAAAAAGGCAAAGGAAAAATATCTTTTAGGCGTACAATTGGTGATTGCAAGCCACACCATGAGCAGCCATGGAATCAATCATCTCAACAGCTACATAAATCCTTTGGATAATCGAGCAAAAGTAAAGCACACGATACCCAATACAAACACATGTTCTTCTTTCTTCCAAGCCAGCATAACATAATCATTAGGCCCTGGCATACACCTACAAGTCCTACAGAACGGAAGGCCACCGGCACAGCAACACTTCTACCAAAAGTCATTCCAAAACTATTTTGGGATGCAGCGAACTGATCCCGTCTGTCAGTTCGTCGAGCACCTCCAATCTCTCGCACTCGTGCCACTCCCGGCAGCGGCGGACGATCTTCAGGCCGACGAGCTCCCGATCTTCGTCCTCCACGACGTGCCCGTCCAGCAGGTGGACGTGCTCCAGGATCGGCGATGCCTGCATGATCCGCTTCACAAAGCCCGTCTGCCATGCCACCCCGTTGAAGCCAACGACCATGAGCTCTTTCAGGTGATAGTGGTCCTGATGGTGTTCTGCTTGCACATCTAGTAATCCTGAAGCACTCGCCTTCTTTGAGTCAAACTGCATTCAGATTGCAGAGTTTCAGAAATCTTTCAAACCCCCAAAAGTACTGTGTTTGAAAAAAACACTGGATAAACATACATGAACATGGAGCGACTCCAAGGCAGGTGCGGCAGCAAGTAGGGTGAGAATCCAGAATGTACCCCAGTTCATTGCCACATTTGCAATGAACAGTTTCTTGAGATGATTAAGCTGGCTGCGAATGGCAACAGGTTTAATCCACATCTGCATTAAACGAAGTGATAATTAAGTACTATCTTATGTAGCGGTGTGATGCTATGATCAATAAAAGAACAATTCATTTCAGAAATGGCTACTCACCTGACCCCCTCTTAATTGCAGAGCAAGGTACTCTAGCGGTGGCGGAATCCCTAAAAACAACTTGCCTAGTCGACATAAGGAACCATCCTTGCCATTATCTCCCGTTTGCAAGAAGTTCAAACTCACATGCCTAAGTCGAGGGACCTCGCCATAGTGTAATTCGATTGGCTGACCGCGACAAGCAAATGCTTCAAGACAAGGCAGTGAAGTCAGATAGACTTGCCGAACGTTGCAGTTGTCCAATTGCAGATTCTTTAACTTTGACTTGGGAACACGAATATGAAGAGGATCTTGGTTATAATCGGAATGTTTCAGGCTCAAATCCACCAGCTGCACGCAGTTTCTAAGAACATAACAAACGTGTGAAATATGTTCTTTGCACAGAGTAAGTGCTGTGAGCCTCTGAAACGTCAAGGAGTTGGGTGCATCATGATGATAACAATTGGATAGCACAAGTCGTTTCAATCGCACATTCTTGCATTCATCCAATAGCCGGAAGTCATAGCGCCAGGAAGAGTTGTCAATGACAAGCTCCAAATCTTCAACGCCCCATCTGCCAATCGCTGACATAATCCATTGATCAATGCAATTGCTCGTCCCAAAGGTTTGAAGCCTCAGCTTCTGGATAGACCGTTGCTGAACATTGGTGGGGGGAAGAAGGAACGCGTTCACCCGTTTAACATAGCGTCGCATGGCCCAACGCTCATAACGTTGCAGGTGAGTTGTCAGCCGTCGGACTCTCCACATCCAGTCATTGACGGCAAAGAATCGGTCTCTAAAAGCATGACTACCAGCCAACTTCAGTGCGTTCTTCTCTGCCACATACCCTGCCTTAGCCTCCACCACCATTTGCTTCAGTTTGTGGTAGCGTGGAGGGAGGATGTCATCAACACCAAGGTCATAACATGTGTGCGAGTGTGCAGGAAGATCCCGCCATCGCTTCGAAAGGATAGTGGTGGTTATCGCCGTCCGTGCATCTAGCTTATCGATGATCATGATTAACATCTCGTCGGGTAAGCTGCTGATCTTGTCCTCACAGCAACTGTCATGTTCCTCACTCGGACACATCTAGTTTTTGTTTTGGTAAGACATAAATGAAAAACAGTCAGGGAATTCCAAATAGTTTAAGCAGATAACTGAGCAACATGCATTACTAGTAAAAAAAATAGTGCATAAACAAGCAAAACATATGAAAGAGTGTGGCCACCTAAAGAATCTAAATAATGACATTAGCAAGCGCAACAATTTTAAGAGCATATATCTACTATACTACTCCTTCCGTACCATAATGTATAATGTTTTAGCAGTTCAAGTCATATACTTCCTCCGTTCCTAAATATAAGTCTTTTTAGAGATTCCACTATGGACTACATACGAATGTATATACACACATTTTAGAGTGTAGATTCACTCATTTTGCTCCCAATGTAGTCCCTTATTGGAATCTCTAAAAGGACTTATATTTAGGAACGGAGGGAGTATTACGGTACAGAGGGAGTATATAGGTACTCCATTCTGCTGCAAAAGATGGACAGGAACAGGTGTTCTATTTGCCCAATTTTTTAATAATGAACTGGGAGATTGAAAAGAGAGAAAATCAGTAGCAACATACACACAAAACTGCATCGTCTGTACCTACCGCTGGGTTAGGAACGGCTCATGGTATGGCTTACGGTCCAAATAAGCCTTAAGCTACCCCTAAGGCAAAGCTTCTAGGTGCGCGTCCCTCTCTGCTAGGAAATATGCCTCTGTTCTCATGTTCCTCTCCTTTTCACATTTTGCTTCTCAGTTCCCCCCCTTTCTAATTATTTTCTCAAATTCGTTGTATGGATGTATGCAAGAATAGTGCCATATTTCCAAGATTTACTTTGCGTTACCATGGATCTCAGATTATTGCACTGCCGAAATGATTTGGTAACTCTTGTTTTTGATGCACTGACGAAATTTATTTATAATTATTGCACTGTACCAAATACTCCCAAATAAGCTCAATTGGTAGAAGCCATTCCAAACAGGTGGCCAAAAGGACAGATGCTTCTCCGCGCCGCTGCTTACACGAGGCTCATTTGGACAGCTAGCTTATGCACAAGACCTAGCCTACAGCACTAGTACTGCTCAACAAACTGACACCATTTGGGCGTGAGCTGCGAATAGATGGTTGCAACGGCCGGATGCAAAACATTCAGTAGAAATCGCAAGGATGGATGCCGTACGTACCCGTTTCGGGGGTGGGTGGGCGGCGGCGGTGCGGAGCTCGGAGGCCTTCCTGAGCCGGCGGTAGCGCGGAGGATCTGCGCCTGTGTCCATCGGATCCGGGGGCCGGCGTCGACTGGCGGCGGCGGCGGCGGCGGCGGATTCGGGGGGAGGCAATGAGTTGCGGGGCTGATTCAGGAGGGCCGACACTGCCGAGCGCCCTTCGGCCGGCTCACATCAGTGACAGTCTTCAGGCGATTTTGGGCCGTTTGTTGCGTGCAAATATTATCGGGCCTGAATGACACGGTGCTTAAAGCACACATGGGCATCGCTCCGGCCTCCGGAGAAACGCTATGCAGCTCGAGCCCGCTCGGTGCCGCTAGCCCTATAAATTGTGGTTTCACTTTCCTTAAAAAAAAACTTTCCTAAAAAAAATGCAGTATCATCTTTCACTCACCTCCCTTAATCTTCTTCACATAATCAATTCTAATCTACACAACGGTGCTTCGATTTGAAAT